>CAJQZM010019710.1:0-16746 GCA_907164665.1 Colias nastes | reverse complement strand
GAGCACTTAAAAACCGGTGTTAACAGAAAAAGTCAGAACTACCCTCCTAAATGTTTATGTTTCAATGGATTTAGGGTGGCAAGAAAGTCGAAAATAAATTTGCGCGTTTAAAATTTAATAGTCAAAATTACAGAGTGCGTTTGGTACAATGAATTTAGCGAGGGAGTTCACTGCTCGACGGCTGCGTGGCGAATCGATGTGGTAGTAGAGGACAGTCGTAGGTCATCCGCGGCCAATCGCACGGCGCGGGGACGTGACGCCGCGATGACGTAGTAGCACCGCTCCGTTCCGCACGATTTTGTTGCGGCAACATGTGCATAAAATCATGATTTTCTATTATATTTTCTTACAATCAAAGAATAACTAACTAAACATAACTATCAAAGTAATACAATTACATCTTTTCAGACGCAGCAACCTACAGCATCACAATACAATGTTCCAGATCGTGATCTCGACTATAATGAGGTAAAAAGTTATTTTAATAATACTCAATTGAATAAAAAAGAAACCTTTATTTATTACTATTCAAAATCTTTGGTTAAAGTATATTTCTCGTAATTTAGACTTGTATTTTGAATATTGTTAAAGTAATCAAAAATATTGGACCGATTTTAATAGTCTTTTGACCAGCAGATAGATACATTACTAGCTGTGCCCTGCGGTTTTACCCGCAGTGCTCCACACTTGTTGGTCTTAGCGTGATGAAATGGGCTATCTAACAACGAAAGAATTTTTCAAATCGGACCAGTTGTACCTGAGATTAGCGCGTTCAAACAAACAAACTCTTCAGCTTTATAATATTAGGATTGATTCTTGAGGGTAGTATTAGTATTTTATCCTTTGTTAAAATATACGGTTAAGTCCTGTTATGTATATGTATGTATGCAGCAGATGCACTTCACATCTGTTTCACTGATCGATTTTCTTTACGGACAAGAAGGTGATCTGCCTTTTGCAGTAATATGTAAATTAATAGACTGTTCAAAACTCAAACTCAAACTCAAACATTTATTTATTCAATTAGACTTCTTCGAGAAGCACTTTTGAAACGTCATTACATATTTTTAACATTTACCACCAATCTCTGAAGAAGAACTATGAATCTCTTATTCAATGCTAATGTGCCAGGTACAGGGTAGTAAAAATAAACAAAACATAATGTTTATAATTATTTATTTTCAATATTGAAGCTGCTCCAGCTTCACACAGCACATCTTTGATAAGTCGAGTCAGTAACTATTGCATCATTCCTTGACCTGAAAGAACAAAGTTTAAAATAATAATTTTAAGAATTCACAACAATATAACGGTGCATTTACATCAAACGAACATAGAGCTATAACTAGAGCAAGAGCATTCTTTCGTGATCTTTGAGTGTAAACGAAAACTCGTATTCAGTGTTATTCAGTATTAGAACATTGCATAGAATCTTTTCGAACGCACTAAGAACAACGAAAGAATGCTCTACGCCTGTTTACACTAAAATGATTTGACATAGTGGAGTTGAATGAGCATTCGCTCGTTTGATATAAATGCACCGTAAGAATTATTACATACCTAGTACATACATCACAGGACATGCGTTTTCTTTTAGTACCTATTACATAAGTTAATTCTGTTCTCATTAATTATTTTATCATTAGACTAGCTTTCCGCCCGCGGCTTCGCCCGCTTTGTCTAAAACATAATAAATTATAAACTAAAACCTTCCTCTTGAATCACTCTATCTATTAAAAAAAACCGCATCAAAATCCGTTGCGTAGTTTTAAAGATTTAAGCATACATAGGGACATAGGGACAGAGAAAGTGACTTTGTTTTATACTATGTAGTATGTAGTGATATTCTTATTTCTATAATTTAGTTTCTTCCTTACAGGGTCAAAACTACGCATTCTCATACATCGTAAAAGACCAAAAGACCGGAGACGACTTCTCTCACAAACAAGAGAGTTCAGGATCTGCTACCAACGGGGAGTACCGGGTTCGACTCCCAGACGGCAGAGTGCAAATTGTGTCCTATACAGCAGACGAAAATGGATATAAAGCCAACGTCAGATATGACGATGAAATAAAACCTAATACTAATTACATGAACAATTACAAAGATACCTATAATAGTGTAAATGTTAAAAATGATTATAATACAAATCTTAATATAAAAGACAATTATAATCTAAATGAAAATTACAAAATCAATGATAACTACAACCTCAATTATAATCCTAATCCTGTTAAACCTAATTTAGACTTCAATCAATATAACTATAGAGACGAAATACCAGTAAAAGAAAACGCATACGATTCTAAAGAATACTATGATTATTCTGCTGAGAATTATAAAAATCCTGATGAATATTTATTCCAACCATCCACGACTGCCAAACCTTTCCATACAACGATAAAACCTTTTCATCCAAACCAATTATCATACAAATTTACTCCAACAACAGTAAGACCATCTTATGATGAAATAAAACATTTATTCACTACACCAAATTACGCAAATAATATAGAAATAAATAGTCCCTCTTCATACAAATTTGATGATGTAGTTCTTATTGGTAATAAACAAAATTATATTAATAATAATTTAATATCTACAACTCCTACGTCTTATATAGTATCGTCTGTTAATAGTGCGTCTGATAGAATTAATTCTAAACCAGTGTTATCTGATAGTTTTTATACGCGAATTAATAAATATTTGACTTTTAAAAAGAAATGAATAAAATATAAAAATTCGAAACATACATTTTTCTGTAAGTCCTTCTCCAAACTTTCCTCTTTTCTAATATGAAAATTCTTATAATTCGTTCTGCGGTTATGGTGTGGAAAGGCAACAAATACACGGATATATTTTTTTTCATTTAAGTATATGTTCTCTACAATTTTCTTTGCAAATAAACATAATATATGTAAAATAACTTTATACGCATAAAAAATTTAATATTTCTTTAACTGTTTTAATTGTAAGTTATGTAATTTTAAAGTGTTAATAGTTGTATTTAGGGATTATTTATTTTGATTAATAAATGTATTAAAATAAAACTCTGTTTTTATTACCTCTTTAAACTTTCTTTTAACTTTTTAATATATAAAATATTTCAAAACAATGAAAAAGATATACTTAACTACTTAATAATATTCATGAATTTTTAATTATATGATTTTTTCACATTGAGATATACATATGGAGACGACACCGCCTACATCACTTATGTTCCGCTCACCATAAGCCATATGGCTTAACTGCACGCTCATTTTTTATTTGTTTTAAAGTGAAACGCATCAAATATGCCTTCGTGTGTGTTACGATATTGCACAAATAATACAAATAATACGGAAAAGTGCAAAGGAATAACTTTTCATCGGTAAGTACCTAACTAGATAATAATTTTTAAAACTTAGTTAGAGCAAAAAAATGGCGCACAGATTTTGTTCGTGGTGTCTCCTCCATACGTAGTAATATTATCTCAATGTTTTTTTAGTACAAATTGTTTAATCCTTTTTGAATTTGTATCGTATTAGAAACCCAGTTAATTTGCTACAAAATTTGATGCTACGGAAAGCTCATAAAAAGCATAGAGTATAAAACAGCAAGTGTATAGAGTATAGACTATAGACGATAGTGAAGATAAGCTGTGGTCTATGGTCTGTCGATTATTGACAACGATACTGCCAGTGATGTCAGTATGTTATTATCGATAAATTTTATTCAAAACATTTTTTTAGGTTGGACATCTTGACGTGCTAAAGGATTGAAAGTACCAGTAATTAATGTAAATATAAAAATAACTTTAGTTTTGATTCTTTATTCCTGTCTCCTAGATCTCAAATAACTGTAAAAAGTAATGTATGATGTAATGATTTTTTTTTTAAATACAAAAGTCTAAATCTTCATTGCAATTATCTTTATCAAAACCCTATAATTGTGCTATATCTTTACTAATATTATAAAGCTGAAGAGTTTGTTTGTTTGAACGCGCTAATCTCAGGAGCTACTGCCTACTGGTCCGATTTGAAAAAATCTTTCGGCGTTAGATAGCGCATTTATCGCGGAAGGCAATAGGCTTTATATTATCATCACGCTAAGACCAACAGGAGCGGAGCAGTGCGGGTGAAACCGCGGCACAGCACAGCTAGTTATAATATATTGAAGGGCTAATTTATTGTAATATTTTGCAATCATAATTATATTTGTGATGTTAGTTTAGACTCTCAAGCATTGAAAGGTGAAAATATTTTTATGGCAATCTCGATAAAAAAAACTGATAGGAAAAGTATCGATAAACTAAAAGTGTCGATTATTCAGCACAACACTGGTGATGTGGAAGTCACGTGCTAGCTGAGTCCGCTGGCCGGTTGCCAAGTGCGACTCGGGAACATTTTGTGACGAAAATATTATGAAATTTATACATTTTTTGCACTCAATTTTTAGGTTATAAATTTTTATGTACAACAATACTACAACGTCACATGAAATAAATAGATAGTATAATATTAATTAATTAGATAGGTGTTTATTGTTATGCTAAGTTAATGAATAGGCAGTAAAAAACTAATAATATATTAATAAACAAGACACCGTTGTTTTTATTCCGGTGAGTTCAGGTTGTTTCAAGAACTGCCGAACCGATTTTGTACAATGTTTCAAAATGGAAAGATTAATTATTTCTGCCTTTAATGTTAATTATAAATAATTGTTTTATGTGTTGCCTACATACCTATTTATTTTTGGTTATTATCTATGTAATACGCGTGTATTCCTTATTGTGTGTATTCCTTATTGTTAACTTGTAAGTACATGAACAAATTTCGACTAAGAGGTTCACTCGATATCTTTCATAAGCTCGTTTGTATATTATTTAAGATTTTAACAATTTTAATTTAACACCGTTACTCTAGCGCGCACAAAGCGACAGAATAAACAAAAAATATTTCTTCCTCAGACACTTCATTAAAAAAGACAACAACGTTTTTTATGATCTCGGGCAAATCTGAATACCATAGCTAATGGAAATAAAACAAAAACCCTCAGCTAATTCCTTTAATGACTGTGTTATGTGTAGCAAGGAGATACGGTTATGGGGGCGGCCATTTTGTAAGCACTGCAAATGGCCGACCCGCCCGTTATGGCGGGAAAATGTATTTGTTTTAGAAATAATAGCTTATGTCTTGAATATTTTTACCATAAACTGCATGTGAACATATTTTTAAGTATCTGCTGTGTGTTTGTTTATTAAATACCTATTTACTGAAGTAGGCAACTTTTATTCGGTTAGTAATGTTTTGGTAGCGCCGCGGCCGGTCGGTTAGTGAATTCAAGAATTCAAATTGCCAATACTTTTCTATCTTTATTGAAAATAATTATTAGTAACACATCATTTAAATAAAACACACAATGAAAGTCTTTCTATCCATACTATAATTCCCTCTAGCTTACATCCTATTTTAATCATACCAAATAATCACAGATAAATTAAATATTTATAACTTTATATACTTATTCGATCGTTCAAAGTTTAGCATTATTTAAGCTATTGCATAGCTTCTATCGCGGGCCTTGAGCGCGGGGACCGAATCAAGAAATTCCGTAACGAAAGACCTCACGCTCCCCACTCCGACGGTCGCGGAGGTGTGGCTTGAAGGCATAGCATGCAATAGCTTTACCGCGGCAGTCCCCGAGTGCCACACGTCTTTTTTATTATCTGTGATAATAATATTATCATAAATATTATCATAGTTCTTGTCAATATGACGTAATGTTTTTGCCATAACAGAAAAAAAACATGAAATGTAAAGCGAAGTTCACATTGCTGTTTTAACTTCCATGTGGCACAGAACATAAACACAATTACCATAATTCCCGCGTATTCAGAGTGGCCTCTTCACACGTCTTTTGTTTTCAGCTATTATACGAGTTCGGAATTTGAACTATCGAATTTCAATGAAGTCAGAAGTTTCAACAACTTGCGAGTTGTTTGATTATTTAGCGCGGGAAATTTCAAAGTTGAAGTGTTGAACGTTAACTTGGGAATACGTCTGGGTTTTTAATTCGTTTTTTAGATTGAGTTTGGCGGGTAGCCACGATAAATGTACTTTATAAAGACTATGTTTTTTTAATGTACTAAGTACCTAGTAAATTGATTAGTTAGTACATATTTTCTAACAAACTATTATTTAACGCAATGTTTTTTTTCGATACTATATAAAAATGATACTGACTTCATTATCTAACATAGGAAAAGGAATTTTAAGTACATATTTCTATAGTTTGTGTAATATTCTGGTACCTAGTTAAGCTACATCACTGCCAAGTATCATCAAAATCTGTTCATTGGTTTTCGCATGAGAGTGTTACAAACATACATCCAAATATTGCTACTAACTTTATAATATTATAAAAGGAAAGGGAATAAGAAGGACTAAATAAATAAAAACCAGTTAAAAAATTACATCGTTTATTTTATCATTCCTATAAATCAATGTAACATAAAGCGTACATTGAAACGTTTATGAGAAAAAGTCAACTGTCAATGTCAATTTGTCAATTTGCGGCAATATTTGCGGCAAAACTTGTATTCGAAACTGCATCAAAAGTTTTAAAAGTAAAACTAGTACTTCTAGAAATCAAGAAATTAATGTATAAACTTGAAAAGTTGCTTGAAAATGGAGCGATGGAGAAAAGCTCCATTTAAACTGTACATTCAAGATATTTTTCGCGCCAAGCAATCGGAGATTAACAAATATGTTTATGAAATGTTCGGGATTAAGTTTAAAAATGTTTTATTACACGGTGTTGTAACAGCCGTGTATAATACTTCGGAACGCTACACCAACTTTGAATTGAGTGATCCAACAGGTTCATATCTTCAATTATTTTTTTTTTTATTAGTAGTTTGTTCTGAAAATCGTCATATTCTAGGAACATATTTTTATATTCAAGAAGTAAGCATTACTACTTATTGATGACTTCCAACTCCTATTTTTCGAACTTTTAGTAACACATCTTTTAAAGGTATTTTTTAATCATAATTTAACTAAACCTACCTTTAAAGTTACTAGGCCAATATAGATACGAATTGTCTTTTACTTAGTTGCTTCTTTCGAGTTGACCTAAGATAGAAAAATAACACAAATGTTAATTTGTAAAAAGGTTTTAGTTTTCTAAGGAATTTCTTTCCCTTAGAAAATCTATACTAATATTAAAAAGCTGAAGAGTTTGTTTGTTTGTTTGAACGCGCTAATCTCAGGAACTATTGGTCCGATTTGAAAAATTCTTTCGGTGTTAGATAGCCCATTTATCGAGGAAGGCTATATCATCACGCTAAGGCCAACAGAAGCAGTGCAATGCAGGTGAAACCGCGGTGCACAGCTAGTATATAATAAACTTTTGACTTCCTTTTTTTCTTGCAACCAACTTAAGTTACTAATGTATATTTTATTTACAGGAACAGTACAAGTGTACTATAATTTCACAAAAGCCAATAAACATGTAAACGCAGAATGTATGAAAGATATCGTTCAAAGCTTTGCAAAAGTATCCCGCTTCCCTGATAAAGATGTAAAAACAATGTCCTTTATGTTAGAAAGGATTGAAAAGAGAAATTCAAATTTAAAGTTAAAAAAAGGTGATTACATAAGTGTGCTTGGTGATATTTTTGTAGACGACTTAAAAGATACAAGAATGATTTCAGGGTATGACTGTAATGTTACCAGTATTGAAAAAGATATCATTTGGATGGAAGAAATGAGAGATATATATGATAGGTGTTATCTTAAGTAAAGAAATTTAAGAGTTGTATTAAGTAACTATTTATTTTAGATTTTAAAAATATGGTACCTGAATAAAATGCTGTTATAAAAAAATATTTTTGTATTTCATTTTCCTTTTACATTCCATTTACATGCAATAGCATATTTATTGAAACAATTAATATAATCAAATGCGTAAGTATCTCTCTGTCTGCCAATAAAGCAAAAATAAGCTACAACTTGTATACGTAGTATATTATTATTAGTCTGTGCTACAACCAACCACCTTCACTACTAATATTTATTTATAATACTTTATTGTACAAAACAATGTAGGAAATCTAGTACAATCTATTATGGTACAAAATTTTTGCACAAAAATAATAATAATAGACGGCCTTATTGCTGCACAGCAATCTCTGCCAGGCAACAAAAATGTGTAATAGTCTATTGGAAACCAATAAAATAAACCATTGAACTGATTTGGATGAAATTTATTACAGATATATTAGAGTTCCGAAAAAGTACTACCTACCTATGTTTTGTATCCTGGATGTCTTGCGGGAGCGATAAATATTTGAGTTATTAAGCGGTCGGCGCGGCGGTTTGGTCTCTAACTATTTATTGAAAACAAAAATTATAATAAATATCAACATCTTTTTAAATACAGCGACATCTGTTGCTTTCTTGAAGTACTACTATAAATAAATGCATATGTCATCAAGTCAGTGTTCAGTGTCCAACAGAGAAAAATTGAACAGGCAGAAAGCTAGTGAATATATATTATATTAATTGTTTGGTCTCCAATTTATTGAAAACAAAAATTATTAATTAATAAGATCACTATATCTACATCTTACCAAAATAAATATCAACATCTTTTTTAATACAGCGACATCTGTTGCTTTCTTGAAGTACTACTATAAATAAATGCATCTGTCATAATGGCATATGTCATCAAGTCAGTGTTCAGTGTCCAACAAAAAAAAAATTAAAATGTCAATTTTGTTATCATTTCGTCGGGCCGGTTATTCAACCGCAAAGAAATTCAATCGTTTTCACTTGATTGATAGAAATCGGAACAGTAGATTTATAGAAAAAAACAGGTAAATTTCAAATTACTCTATTTACATTTCAATTATAGCACATTCTTTATTAAATTTGTAAGATTATAAGTAGTCACAACTTAGAATGAAACTTCCGTAAAGTTGCTAATATTAAGTCTTTATTTTTCTAGAACGATGGCGAGCCAAGGCATCTCCCCGCAAGAGATTGAAGCACTATGCAAAACACCAAGTCCGTCTACCAAGGTTTGTACTTGCATACCAATACATATAAATAACTTATTGAAACAGTATTCAATCGATAGAAAAATATTATTTTATTACTCTATTGAACACTCATCGCCAAATTAGAATTGAAAACTGGTTTAAAAGTAACATAATATTATATTTCAAATAGATTAGATTGATCAATACTTTTGATTATGTTATAAACATACCTTCTATATAATTTTGTGTTTAAAACATGAGTAGGAATTACATGCTGTGTAAATGTGTAATATATAGGTAAGAATTTATATTCAGTCAAAATCATATGAACACTACTCTCACTAGAAACTTACTAAAATCAATACCATTATAAACTTTATCATTATATTCAGTCAAAATCATATAAATGCCATTCTCACTCATAAATTCAATAACAAATTATTATAATAATTAACATTACTTCACATTCCAGGACTTTGTTTTCCAACAAACAATGTACCGCATAAAAGATCCTCGCCAATCAATTCCATTCTACACCGGAGTGCTCGGAATGACACTCCTCAAGCAACTGCACTTCCCGGAGATGAAATTTTCCCTCTTCTTCATGGGTTATGAGAATCCCAGTGAAATACCAGCCGATGATAAGGAAAGAACCTCGTGGGCTATGTCAAGGAAGGCTACTTTGGAATTGACGTAGTAAGTACATGATGAGGTAGTTCTTGTAATGTGGTTAAGGGAAATTCCCATGTGAGATGGTTCATGGCAGTAAAAAGATACCTATTTATCACAAGGACAAGAAAGAAGGAAAAATATTTTAAATTTTTCTATGTAAGTATAATTAGTAAAGGTAAGGATGGTTATGATAAATAAAACACTTATTTAAATGTTTAAAAATCTTTAATATGCTAGGAAGTATTCTTAGTACGTACATAATATATTCAGTTTTACATTACACAATATTTAGAAAAAAATGTATATAAATAGCCTAAAATAAGTATAAATTTTAGGGCTGATTTTTCAATCCTTGGTTAAAACTTATTCGTCGAATAACGTATTAAACTACCATTTCAAAAATGTATTCTAATTGTCCGTATTTGACAGTTTACAGGTGACATTTCAATACGTTCGTGTAATATTTTATTAGACGAATACATTTTAACCAAGGATTGATTAATCGGCCCTTAGTTGTTTAAACAGAATAAACTCTGATATTGAAGATTTTTTTAAAACATTATTATTAAAAAATATATATTTTTCGTTTTTCTTGCCCATAATAATTATAGGTAATTATTGATTTAAAAGTACTTAACAATATTAATAGCAAATAGCTTATATTATATACTATTGAATATAATTGGTATTGTTTTAGATAAGAAGGTCGTTAAGTCAATGACTGGAGTGATTATAACAATGTTATCAAAATTTATAAGTTAATTTACACTGTGTATAAAGTTTTAAATCTATACTATAATATTATAAAGCTGAGAGAGTGTTTGTTTGAACACGCTAATCTCAAGAACTATTGGTTTGATTTGAAAAATTCTTAATAATAGCCCATTTATCGAGGAAGGCTATAGGCTATATATCATCACGCTAAGACCAACAGGAGTGGAGCCATGCGGGTGAAACCGCGGGGCGCAGCTAGTGTATCCATAAAAATAAAAAAATATAACCCAGACCCTCTGGCATATTCATAATTGCTTACTTAATTTTAACTTTATCAATTGTACCAACATACAAAAAATAGATTAAAAATATTATTGGCAATCCTTTACTTCATCTATCTTCAAGAGAAAATCCTAAATAAAAGTCAGTAAAATTTGAAAAGTTTAATTGTATTTCAGTTCTGTGTAGTGTGTAAAAAAAAACTATAAGAACTTTAAAAATCATATTTTACAATTTCTTTTACTGAGTTTTTAGAGACAATCATACTGAAAGAGAAATTCTACTAAAAAGGGGTAATTTTTAATAAATTTTCAGTAACTGGGGCAGCGAGAGTGATGATTCAACCTATCACAACGGAAACTCTGATCCGCGGGGCTTCGGCCATATTGGTATCCTTGTGCCTGATGTTGATGCGGCTTGTGCCAGGTAATTTATATAATTTTAAGAGACATTTCATACTAAATCAGCTATTGAATTAATAAATATATCTTAAATAGCTAATTGGACTAGCTTTGAACAATAAAACCTTTTTAACTCAGACTGTAAAGGCTTTTTAATTAGTGAAGTGTTTTTATTGTTTGTATTCCAAAATGCAATTTTATCAAGCAATAGCTGTGCCCTGCGGTTTTACCCGCATCGCTCTGCTCCTGTTGGTCTTAGCGTGATGATAGTCTATAGCCTTCCTCGATAGATGGGCTATCTAACACCAAAAGAATTTTTCAAATCGGGCCAGTAGTTCCCGAGATTAGCGCGTTCAAACAAACAAACTCTTCAGCTTTATAATATTAGTATAGATTAAGAATACGAACAAAGTGTCACATATCCCTTCTCAAGGGATAAGACAATTTATCTAAAGTCAGTCAGTCAGTTAATGTCCATGTTTTTTTTAAGTCTTGTTAAAAACTAAAAAAAAAAACAAGTACAAAATTTTTTGTTCAATCTAATTTCAACCAAAAATTTAAATTGAAAAACGTTTAAAAAACATCATTATTCTAATATATGTGTTTTTTTTTATTACAGATTCGAAGAACAAGGGGTGAAGTTTATTAAAAAGCCGCAAGATGGTAAAATGAAGGGTTTAGCCTTTATTCAAGATCCCGATGGTTACTGGATAGAAATATTCAACAATAAGTGTGTGGCTCAGTAATTTTGTGTGTATGTACATGTGCAACTAGGCAACGGTGAAATTGCTATTGATGTGGCTTTAAAATATTCAGTTTTAATGTCGAATTTATCTATTTACTATTTATGTAAAACTTTCATGAAATATCGAAAATATTATGTTCATAGAAATTTATAATATTATGTAAAAATATTCGTAACTTGAGCAATAATTACGATTAAAACATAATATAAGGATTATATTAATTAATATTTATGGAAGGAAAATATTAATTATTGTAAGTGTAAAAATTAGATTTTTATAAAAATTGTTTTTTTTATGTTGTTCTAATTTGTGTAGTATTTAGTAAGATTTTTTTAATGTTAATCTTTTTTCTAATTTTGTTTTGTTAACAGTTATTAGTTTTCACTTGTAATCATGTTTTGTAAATGCATTGTCAAATATACATTTTATTGTTATACATTTTTGTTTTATTTAAATAACTCGTTTAATCATTTTCATAAAAATTATTTTATAAAATGGACACTCCATTAGGTTAATTTCTAATCTATGCTATAATAAAGATAACTGTCGAATTCTGAACATTGAATTTTAAAGATTTTTTTTGTTAGAAAATTTTGTGTTGGTTCGTTGTTACTGAACTAATAACATAAAAAAAAAAACTATAGCATATAATTAAGTGTATAAAACAAGTAAATAACTTCATGGACACCATTTAAGTTCCGAACCACTAAAGAAAAAAACGGAACGGTCATGACTGTTGTCCGTCTCTCTGTCTGTCTGTCAAGACAATTTTTCTCATGAACGCGTGGAGGTCAAATTTATATCAAATACTTAAGTCTCTTGTACCTTGAAGCCGTGAAAGAATTAATCTTCTTAACCAACGCAATCAAAAGATACAGCCGTTTATGCTGCAAATTTTCGCAAATTTTGACATTTGTAAGGGAATCAAAACCTACAGGGTACTTCCTGTGAACATAGAAACTTGAAAGTTGGTACAAAGCAACGTCTATATAGCACAGTTAAAGGAAAAATTGCTAAAAGCATTTATTTTAAGTCACAAAAAATAATAAAATCGGTGTGCGAGTCCGACTCGTACTTGGCCGGTGTTTTTTTTTTATTAATTCGCCAGGCAGGCATGAGTTCCATCTTAAAAGATTTTTTGTATATTTTATTGCAGTATTTTTTTTAAATAAGTCTTGTGTTTATCATAATTTAGAATTACAGGAATATTTAGTAGTAATGTTCATTTGCAGAATTATAGGCAAAAATAAATAAAAAAAACATATTGACTTAATTATTGCATTGTCCAATACATACATAAAACAATGCAATATTGGCAATATTCACCTCCTAACCTCAAGAACATACTTATCATATTAAAATTATGCACACAATTTAAAACCCGTATCACACAATATAACAATAATGCGCACAACAAAATAAAAGCATATTATAATATAATTACACGCCATTACAATTCAGGATTATAGACCATATCGATAGCTTGTTATAATTCTTCACAGTCAATTTATTGCTGTATAAATTGTAATATGTAGATAATCTGTGCCAGTCACGATGAAGGTGTTTATATTTTTCATAGTTGTGTACGCGACTGCTTGCTTTGCTGAAATTCAGGTAAGTTTTTAAAAAGTACCTTCGGCTTACAATAATGACAGATAATAATAACTACCATTTTAGTAGAAAAACGTTTACGAGGTTTTGTTACAGCGCCATCTAGTTTTAATTACGTTTAATTTTTTTTGTACATAATTTTATACCAGTGAATAATGCTACATATTAATAGTTTGGCTAAAGTGATTTTAAAATGTTAAAATAAATTACGTATAACTCAGTAGAGCTTGAGCCAGATGCATTGTACATCATTATCTCTGCAAATTTCATACAGCATTTTTTAAACAATATCTCTGGTGCTGAAAAAAACAGCTGAACCGATTGTTACGAATTTTTTAATGATTATAAATAAAAATAATAAATAATTAGGCCAATCATCAAGTCTATTGGATATAGTTTTTAATTTTGAAGTAACGAAAATTTTATTTTAATAACGTACCAATAGTTTTAGCCGTTTGTTTGTAAATCTTGCAAAAATATATACTTACCATAGTTACCTACTGAAGTATATTGATAATTTATAGACCAGGGCAATTATTCACATGTCCAATTATACATTACATTTAGTTACAATTCGTTATATTAAATTAACGTATTCTTATAACGCAAAACATTTCTTTATAGAACACCAGTGCAGAAAATGCATCAACAAGTGCAGAAACAAAAAGAGCGAGACGAGTGATATCCCGTATATTTACCCGCCCTCACCCCGCACCGCGTACACAAACATCCAAATTATTAGACCTCATTAGAATACCGACTGAAGACGAGGTTAAAAGTATACAATATAGTACTGAAGAACACGGCAATGGTTCAAGCGAAAAAGCATATTTTAAACCTTATAAAGCATCACACTCACAGAATATACATGAAAATGGATTAAGCGCAGAAGCACACATTCAATCTCATAAAACACCTTATATGCAAGTTACACATGGCACAGAAACGAGTGGTATCAGCGATGAAAAAGCATATGTTACACCATACAGAGGCATTCATATTAGCGGTAGTGGTGAGTCACAAAATGTTGCAAATGATGATGAGTATGCAGCAAAACATGAAACCGACCTTAGTGGAGAAGCCTTGCTCAAAATACTGCAAGAATACAATATGCCTCATTTGGATGAAGCCAGTAAAAAACTCCGCAAGGGAAAACTAATTTTGTATTATGACGACGATGACAACGGAAGTCCTAAAGAAGTAATTATCGATAATGTTCCAAAAGAAAAAGAATCAATTAACAACATAAATACCATTTATAAGGATGTCCTTGAGTTATTTACGAAGTATGGTGTGACGCCAGGTATTTATTATAAAATTCTACAAAATGCTATGGTTAAAGGGAACTTTGAAACAGGCGATAATGAAAATATTATCCAGCTTTTAAAAGCTTTAAATAAATATGCGAATAATAGTGCACATGATGATATTCTTCACGACATTAAGGCTATCGTAGCAAGAAATAACAAATCAAAAGGTGATCGAGCTCAAGTAAGTTGATTAATAATTTATTTTATCTATTTTAATATTAAAAAATAATAAACATAAAACATATAATATGTTACTATGAACAAATTTTATGAACCCAACTACTATTTTTATATTTCAGCAAAAGTATGATATTGATGTAAATCACCATCAAATAGTTGAGAATGACGTTGATGTTGAAGATATAATTAATAGTGTTCTAAATCACAAGACGCAAGTCGATATTGAAAGCAGTGAAACAGATAAAGAAGGATCGATTGAGATTCCAAAAGACATATATAATGAAATTTTGCAAACTATTCAGAAAGATGATGATCCAAAAAAGCTAGAAACAGCGAAAATGAATAATAAGGATGAACTAGATCGCTGGATAGATCTACTAAATGATTCTGCTTTTAACATTAAAGGAAAACCATTGACTGAACAAGAAGATAACGTCGTTAAGAGTATAGGAGTTAAAAAACTTCAGGGTCACATTATACCTATTACGATTAAACCTGACAGAAAATACTTAAAAGTAGCAGAACACAAAATTTTAGAAGAAGTGGCAAATGAAAAGAACTATCGGAATTTTGAAAATTCATTTGAACCACAAATAGGAGATTTGTCTAGTGCCGAAGTACCAATATCGTTAGGTACACACGCACATAGAACTTTTATTAACACTCAAAGTAATGAAAGCAAACCCAAGCTTCATCTATCAATGAATAACAATATACACAGAATTGATTTAACGAAACTTCGACCAAGAAACAGAAATAATTCCAGGCATGGTTTATATGAAACAGACGTAATAACACTTAAAAAATTGATTAATTACGTAATAGATGACATATCTCACATAGATAAATTACCACCTATTTTATCTAATAAACCTATTGATGAATATATCAAATACAATAAAGCTAAACCATTCTTAATTTATGTGATATTCCAAAATCACAACGAACACTTTGATCATGAGAATCCAAATATTGATAATAGCGATGAGATTTTAAATGATTTAAACCTTTCACAAGAGGACGATGATGAGGATACTACGGATGAATACAGAAGATCGCACTTGAGTCTTATTATTGAAGAAACTTTAAGTCAAATTAACGGAGATTTCCAAAATCAGCATTTAGATAAAACGAAGCTAAACAAATTGAAGTTGATTATAGCCCAAATATTGAGTATGACGTACAAACCAGTGACTAGGGAATTGATTACTCAAATCGTCCGTGACCTTCTGAGCGGCAAATATAATAGTTTCCTTGAAACAATTTTCGATAAAATAGAGCCAAATAATAATGATAGTATAGACGAGGAAATTATAACAAGTGACGCTTTCCGACTTTCCATAAAAACAGCAACAGATAAACTTATAAAGAATGTGTATGAGATCCTAATCGCGCTTCGAAGGAGAAACGTGTCGCAAATACGAATAAGAACGATAATAAAGGAATTAATTGAACAAGGAATGTTGAAAATAACAGCTCAAAGTTTGAAAATTTGTTCAACAAAGGTGCAAAGCCAGATTGATCTGGGCATTAAAACGGCATTACAGAAGTATAAAGTGTCTCTCCAGTAACTACTACTTGCGCTTAAGATATTTTGCATTAAATTTTTTTGTATTTCAAAATTATTCATCCTTACATCAAAAAATAATACACGAAAGCTAAGCATCAGGTAAGTATGAAAATGAAATGTAATACAAATCAAATATATACATTTTCTATTTCAGAAATCTCATTTAATATACCTACTAGTATACCAAGGGGAATTATAAAACGAGCGAACAAAAAAAAACTTTGCGACTGATGA
>CAJQZM010019698.1:0-24467 GCA_907164665.1 Colias nastes | reverse complement strand
ATATAATAATAATAAATATTAGGTATTTATAATATTATGAGGCTGAAGAGTTTGTTTGTTTGAACGCGCTAATCTCAGGAACTTACTAGTCCGATTTGAATAATTCTTTCGGGGTTATATAGCCCATTTATTGAGAAAGGCTATAGGTTATATACCTACCTATATAATATCATCACGCTAAGACCAACAGGAGCGGAGCCACGCGGGTGAAACCGCGGGGCGCAGCTAGTAATGTATAATCTTCAATCATAATCTATATAGAACAAGTATTACATAACCTATTAAATAATTTCTACCCTCATTACACGATATTTCAATATTTATAAAATGGATACCGTATCAACCCATTCCCATTGTCACCAATGCCTCTGACACCTTTGTTTTATTTCGATTAAACAAATTGTATTCGAAACTATACAATAATAATTGTCACATTAATTAACTTACTTATTTAACTGACATTTATATTGTTAAACTTTCTGGTTAGGTTTTCGTGTAATGAAATAAACGATGTTTTAATAAATGTTTGTTTTAAACGTGTGGTTTGTATGTTATTGTGTGAATACATGTTTTATATGACGCAATTGTAGCATTAATATATTTAATTGGTAATATTTTAATTATGGTTTTAATTTAATAAGATACAGACATTCAAGAACATTCGAAAGTGCAACAAGATATTATATTGTATGAGTGAAAAAGAAGGGGTGTAAGCATTTTAAAATACGTAGAAGGTTTGTATGTTATTTTTTGATATAGGTAACATTTTATGTGTGTGTCTCTTTCTGAGTAATTCAAAGAAAAAATAAAAGTATAGAATAAGATTTAGGCTCAAATATTTACTTATACCAAAGCTTATACCACTAACTTATTGCAGCTTACCTGAATAAATTGCCTATGCGATATTCCTGGCTATCTATCTGCATACTGATTTTCTGCCTAATTTGTTGAAAGATTTCTCGTGAAAGCTCAATAAATAGTTTATTATTAGTAGCTACTTTAAAACTACTTTAATCCGAGCATTAGTAGGTACTTTAAATGCAATATTTTTTTCTTTCTTTGGCATAATCTTTTTAACATGCCTGTTTAAATTTGTTATTTTGGTTGACTGGTAGAGTTCTCTACTAAGTTATAAGGTTGCTTATTAACTGTTTCATTGTATATAATAATTATATATCGTTTTAAATAAATAAAAATCCATGAAATATTGTTTTTTGTAGTTTTTTGTTTGCTCATAAATTTGACAATAAATTGTAAAGTAGGTAGATATTATATTCTCAAAAAGACTTGTAGAGATCAAGGATTAAAAAACAAAATCTACAACTTTATTATATAGAAAGAAAATGGAAGATAAAATAATGGCTTTCCACGACGTTTCGAGTCAAGCTTTTCAATGCTGTATGATAATTTTCAGTCTTTGTTGCGTTGCCAAATTTGTATCTACTTATTTGCTCGATCTTAATACGAATTTATATACCGTGCTTTATTATTTTAATAAATGGAAAACGTGTTGTGTAGAAAGGTAAATTCTTTGATTCAGTAACAGGAGTCGTGTTGAAAACTCTAAAGTTAATTCTTTTTAAATCTGTTTTTATAAAGCTTTAAATAATTCTGCATTATAAAGTCTAAGTTATAAAGAGAAAGATTATGTTGTACAATATGATTTGCAAAGAGATATTTCACCAGTAGAGAGATGTTTTAATTTTATGTTTATTTCTGAGAAGAATATGATTTAAAATATTATGTTATTTTTGAAACTGAACTTAGTTTACAAAAAGGTTTACTACCTATATTCATATTCTTGAATGAATTTTTGGGTTATGAATAGTTACTTATTTCGAAAACCTTAAAACATATTAAAATGATATGGTTAAGTTTTTGTATATTCTATACTCTCAACGCGCCTAAAGAATTTTTACTTCAAAAACATAATACTTCAAAATATTTTTTTCCATACTAGTTACGAGTATTGACGCGTTTTCTTCGCCAACACAATTTAAAACTATGTATACTTATCAAAGGAATCGAACCTACACAGGTACTACCACAGAACTCATAAGACCAATCATCTTATAGCAAACACAAAGACAAACACAACAAAGGGAAACATCAATAAGATTGTATTAATCCTTTTGAAAGGTATATTTTGTTGGTGAAGTAATGGCCGAGGCGGTAATATTATAAAGTGCACGTCCATTTTAAGATATCAGAAATAATATTACTAGCGATGCTTTGCATTATTTAAATTTGAAAATCTGGCATTAGTGATAGTGAAAAGTTGTAATATAATAAAGATATTTAAATTTATATATTGCGGTATTCTGTTGAATAAAGACAATGTAGGCTCATCAATCATCATGAATTCATCAGTTCATATTTATTCACACGAGCCAATCTCAGAAACTACGAGTCCGATCAAAAAACATCTTTCAGTGTTAGATAGCCCACTTACTGAAGAAGCCTTAAGACTATTTTTATCATCACGCTAAGACGAAGGAGCAGAGCAATGCAGGTAAGACCACGGGGCACAGTAAGTATGCTGTATATGTATTGTAAAATCGATTTATTTTTCGTGTCATCTCGAATCTCGAAAATCGATTATGCATATCAACTGAACAACCAAACTCTTGCCTTTCTATAATACAGACATTAGCTACTTTTAAGTATTCTGTGATACAGGTTCAGATTTATAGCATCAAGATTATAAGTTTGCTTATACAGTATTGAATTAAAATGTTTATCACGTTCCCAGTATTTCTCAATTCTGCTTCATTTCGCACTATTTTCGTGCGAGTCTCCATTCATCGTCTTTATTACTGGTGCAAAATAAATATGCATTTTTATGTTTACATTTATCTCCATTAAATAGCTATTAAGCTTTAATTCGGAATTTATTTTTATACGACCATAATATTATATATCTTGTAATTATTTTCCAAAATAAATACATACCTACTGCCAATTCTGAAAAGTGAAAATCGATGTTGTTATTTGAATTTATGTGTTTTTCATTGATGCTACCTGTTAATTTTACGGGAGCACTTAATTTAGGAAATAAAGCTGTAAGTAGTATTTTATTTGGTTTTGAAAACGAGAGCAGTCAAAAAAGTTTTTGAATTATTATGTGTATTTTATTACATATTCCCTGGAACAAATAGTATGTTTTATAAGTAAGTTTCATTTCCATCAAGACACATTCTTAAGTATTTAAAACTATAAGTACCTATGTAAGGAGACATTTAAACTATAACCTTTAGAAAATATTAAACGAAACCATACATATACCACAAATAGGTGTGAATATTTCCTACCCTTGCTATGATTTCCGTATATTAAATGTAATATTAGCCCCATAAGCCCTTACAGCCCATATAATTTACTACCTTTTGTTTTATAGTTTATTAAGACTATACTCGGCTTATATTAACACGGTCGTTAATTAAATATTGGATGAGGAAGTAATGAGACATTTAAATTTATTGGTTACGAGAATTCAAATGCCTTAAGAAATTTAAACAGATTTAAATCGCGATTTATTCGTCTTATTATTTAACCCGACGTTTTGAAATGAACCTCTATAAAGAATTTTAGAATAAGGTGCAAGTCATCAGCATTACTGTATAATTTATAAGTGTCATAATCATATGCAGTTACAGTAGATACAGTTTGTAAAAGTGTATGGGTACTTGTAGATACTACTATCACAGTATTACGATTTACCACACGTGATATTCGACAAACGCGACTCAACACTTGACATTCGACACACGCGACACAACACGTGACATTCGACACACACGACACCATACGTGATATTCGTAATTCGACACATGTGACATTCGATACACGTGATATTCGAGACACGTGACACAACACGTGACATTAGACACACGTGACACCACACGTGACATTCGACACACGTGACACAACATGTGACTTTCGACACACGTGACACCACACGTGACTTTCGACACACGTGACAAAACACGTGACATTCGACACACGTGACACCACACGTGACTTTCGACGCATCGGACAAAAAACGTTACATTCGACACACGCGACACAACACGTGACTTTCGACAAACGTGACACAACACGTGAGTTTCGACACACGTGACATTCGACACAGATCACAAAAACGTGACATTCGACACACATGACATTCGATACACGTGACACCACACGTGATATTCGACACACGTGACACAACACGTGACTTTCGACACACGTGACATTCGACACACGTTGTGACACCACACGTGACTTTCGACAAACGTGACCCAACACGTGACTTTCGACACACGTGACACAACTCGTGACATACGACACACGTGATACAACACGTGACTTTAGACACACGTGACATTCGACACACGTGGCACCACACGTGACTTTCTTGCTTTTTTTGCTGTTGGCTTAGTGCCTTTTCGAAAATTGAGTTGGCAACTCTGATACAATACTGTGCTAAGTACTATCTAGTATAGTAGATAATTTATAATATTCGTCTCGAACCTACAACTACATGATGAGGCCACTGAACTACAACGACAAAAGGCTTTCCACACAAATATATTCAATGAATAGAACTGGAATGCGATTTACAAAACGAACAATTCAAGTTTTTCAGAATAAAGCGCTCCTTTGTGTCGCCTCTGTTGATTTATAGTGGAAACGTCTTTGCGTAAGATAGATCGTAGTGGTTTTAAGAAATTCTTATGCATATTTTATTTTCATATTGGGGAGGGACCTTTCATCTTTTTGAAATTCATACGAAACTAAGGATTGAAGATTACATAAACTTGGAAGAAAGGAATCCATAAATATACAGATACCTAATCTCGATTCCTATGGTCACCTTCTTATAAATAACACTTACTATAGGTAAAATAGTACAAAGACTATTATTTCATTTCCTTATTAGTATTTAGAATAGGTATCTACGTTATTGTAAACAATGATGCCCTATAAATAAAAATAAATCTGGCAAGTTGTTCTTGTAATAAAGAATACAGCACATTTCCAATTCGTATTTTAGCCCAATATTCTAAGTGTCTCCGAACCTAGCCTTTCACTCACTAAAAAAACAAAGACATAAAATTTGGCGCACAAATCTTCAGACATACCTACCAAAATATTACAGTATTAGGGTGATGACAATATACTATTCTGCAAAATTGTTAATTAAAAAATATACGATAAAATACACAAAAGAAAAAATATTGAAGGCACACTATTCTATTATATAAATAATAAATATTATAATAAAATAAAAGCTTGAATGTACTATCCATACTAATATTATAAATGCGAAAGTAACTCTGTCTGTCTGTCTGTTACTCAATCACGCCTAAACTACTGAACCAATTTGCATGAAATTTGGTATGGAGATATTTTGATACCCGAGAAAGGACATAGGCTACCTTTTATTGCGAAATATGTACCTCAGGCGAAGCCGGGGCGGACCGCTAGTTCATAATACTTTTAACTCTAACATGACAGAACGGTTGTGCAGATGCAGATAAAATTGTATACCGTTATAGTCTGGAATAACACAAAGGCTTCCTAATACGCGAGTAAAACCGTATTTCAGAGCTAGTTATTGTATAATGCATCTAACTGCAGCGGTAGTAATGGGAAAAACCAGAAGCCTAAAAGAGTGAATTAATTTGCAATTAAAAATCTTTGGTTAAACTAATTTAAAATTCTGTTTAAAATCCATTAAAACTATTAAACTCCCAAAATATAAACCTGTACACCTTCTAACAAAACACCAAAAAACACAAGGTAATTTCGGAGACCCCTAAATATAGAATCCTTCGGCAAAAGAACAAAGCATCAAGCGCAGTGCACATTAATACAACCAGCCAAAAGTTGCCAATATCCTAAAAGTGCTATCTATCCAGACAACACATAAAATTCGCCGCACGCTGCCAGCGACGCTCACACCTAATTACACCTATGTGATTTAGGCTGTTTATATACGGGGCAACTATGTCAAATTATTTTAGTGGAAAGATAATTTGCCATCAATTCCATGAATAACGAAATTAAAACTTATTTTTAAATACAGTAGAAATGGTAAGTAATTCCATGAATAAACGGAGTTGTGAGTTTAGGATATTATACAAAGTAGTTTTCTATGAATATTATAAATTATGAATGTTTTATAGCTATAGGTACGATAGGAGAAGATTATTTCAATGAAGAATAATAGACGATCCGGAGCTAAGTAATTTAATTAATGCGAACAAAATAAAGGCTTTTCTGTTTTTATGCGAAAATACAAACTTTACAAAATTTCGCAAGTCCGCATTATTTTGATCAAAAACTACGTGACCGATTACATAAACTATTGTACCATCACAAAGCATTATCACTTAGTAACATACAGTATATTTTACATCAAAGACAAAGCCAGGATGAGCAGCTAGTTGCTCTATATAACTCTTCCCAATATTATAGTTGCTCAGTTAGCAAGTCGCCTGTATTGTATCGTGATGCAGCACAGTTTCTGTTACACTTGCAGCTCCGAGACAATTCACGCTAATAACTTCGTGCAAGGAGTTTCCATGTAAATAAACTGGATACATTGTCTTCACAGCTCTTGGACGTAATTATTTTATGTTGTAATCACTTGTAGTTGTAACGCTATTTATTTTTATAATGTGTAATAGGTGAAAGAATAAAGAAGTGAATATAAATAATCAAAAACTATGTACAAGGGTTAAAGTGTTTTAGAGCTTATTTAGAGCTTTAATTTCCCAATAACCATAATAAGGAAAGGATCTATTTTATCTACGAAGTAAACATTATAAATATCTTTATTAAATTGGAACATAATTGTATCAATTTAATAGCACAAATTGAAATTAATGTGATGAGTTTATGGAAGTTTAATAAATTAGAAAATTAGTTAACATTTGAACAATGAAACAAGATCATCCAGATAATATCACATTACAATACAAATTAATACAGTAGGTGAAGATAGTTCAAAAATTTATTCTGCAGTTATATGCAGAATAAATTTTTGAACTATCTTGAATAAATTGAATAAATGTTTTAACTATCTTAAAAATATAATAATATAACTAAGACTGGTTTCGCGTTTGGGCTCTACAGGAATTTTAAGTAAAACAAGACGCAATAAACTACTTAATTTCAAAAGAAATATAACTTTCTTAATAATTGACCTTGCGCAATTTTTAAATAACATAACCTAAATGCAATCCAATTTAGCTAAACTCCTCAGAATTTCTCGAAACATCTTTATGTTTGTATTAATTATAACCTATTTAAATTATAACAGCCATTTATTCTTCACTTAACCACGAATTCTTGAGAAATTTGAAAATGTTTTGAATGCAGAAAATCTTAACATTCCGTGAACATTGAATTAATGTTGCGCTATCTTGGAAGGCACTTTAAAAATAAAGCATTGGGTACACTGGATGACAGTTTTACGACAATTCTTGGTTGGAGGTACACTTGCACAATTTTTCATGTGTGAATATTTTGACACATTTCATATAGAAATGTCCCTAGACTAGCCGAAGCTGTTATGAATATGATAAAATGAATGAAAATGCATTGTGCATATTTTTAACGTGTATCTTGCGTGTTAGACTAACCAAAGCTGCAAGATAAAACAAATAAAATTCTATAATAATAATAATAATAAAATCTTTATTTCAGACACCAATATCCATACAATATATATAATTACAATTACATTTACAATTTGGCATATATTTGGGACAATTAACTATTTCAGTTTAAAAAAAAAGAAAAAGCAATTCAACTATTTACGGTTCTTACTCAGATGAACACATAACCAATACTTAAGAATGGGACTGTTCAAGTACTCGGACAGCGTATATAAAATTTTGTTGTTAGAGGAGCGTATACGCGACCAAAAAGATGCTATTCGCAATCTAATAATTGCGAAGAAGTCATTGATGCCGCCATCTGCAAACATGCTAGACGCACTGCAGTACCTAGGCAATTTCATTAGGATGCGGTATGCATCATTATACTGCACCCTAATGGTGCCAAAAGCTTTTCTAGTGAAATTTGACCATAATTGACAAGTATACAAATTTTGACAATATGTTTTGAATAGAATCGATTTTACCTCTGCATTACATTTAGAAAATCTGCGTGCTAGCATGTTGCATCTGACGGCAAGCGCTCGGCGCTCACGTTCAATATCCTCATCATCATTTAGATTTTCTGTAAGAAAGTGTCCCAAGTACTTAAACAGCCCCACACGTTCAACGGGTGTACTATTCAAGTAAACGTTAGGGACCATATCCGGCCCTCGACCTGCCTTAAAGACCATCACCTGTGATTTCCCAACATTATACTTCAGACCATGGTCAAGCGCATAACGCTCACATATTGAGAGCATGCGCCTGAGACCATTGATTGAGGGACTGAGCAGAACCATGTCGTCGGCGTAGCTCAGGTTGTTAACACAAGTACTGCCAATATGACAACCCACCTTCGTTTTACTCAGTTCCTCAATCAGGTCATTCATATACAAGTTGAACAAATCTGGTGAGGTAAGCCCACCTTGGCGCACTCCGCAGTTTAACCTATATTCGTTAGACAACGAGTCGCCCCATCGCACACAATTGGTTTGGTTCTCGTACCAGTATCTCAACAAATCAACAATATTTGATGGAACTGAGCTATTAGACAGTTTATTCCAAAGTAGTTTATAATTTACAAGATCAAAAGCGCGGCTGAGGTCCAAAAAACATGCGTACACGGACGTATTTCGAGTTTTATAATAATTTATGACACTTTTTACGCTAAAAATTGCAGAATCTGTTGAGAGCCCGGGACGAAAACCAAACTGAGCGTCGTGTATAACAACATTCTTCGACAATTCTGGGTAAATAAGTCTTTCAAGAATTTTTCCCAGAATTGTGCCCAGTGAAATAGGTCTGTAATTGTTTAAATTCGAAAGTTCACCCGTTTTATTTTTGGGAACTGGCACCACTACGGTCTTCATAAGATCAGGAGGAAGATAAGAAAGGTTTAGACATAAATTATACAAGTCTGCCAAAACGCGAAACATTTCTGGCCCTGCGTGTATTATATGCTCTAAACTAAGTCCGTCAATGCCTGGGGACTTACCACGTGACATGCCCTTTACCGTCTTAGCGATATCCTTAGCCGTATATTTACAGGGGTTTTCACTATTATTCATAACTTTATCACTCTTGGCATTAGTAACCGAGCTTGAGTTTATTATTGGTTCTACTTGAAAATGCTTAGCAAATAAATCAGCAATTTCTTTTGGTTTCTGACCATTATTTATACAAGCAGGTGCAGATGTTTTGCCCTGTAGCTTTTTTGTCGACTCCCAGAATTTTATAAAATTTTTATTCTGTTTATGCATTGCTAAGATGTCCATTTTTATCTTCTCCTGATTGTTTTGACACCATTTTAGTTTGTTCTTAAAAGTCTTTTTACTGTTAACCATATTAATAAATAAGTCCCCAGTCATTGGCTTACCTGCGGCTACCCAATTTTTAAAATTAAATCTCGCTCTGTGGTGCAATTCCCGAACATGATAATTCCAACCAGTTATATTCATCCTCCCAACCTTACGATGACACCCAGAACTTACAATTGCTGCATTCTGTAGTGTTTGAACAATTTTGTCATAATATTCATTAATTAAAAATAAATGGTTTGTACAATTTATCGTATCACAGATCTTACATTGACTAGAATATTTTAATTTAATTAAATTATCACAGCATTGCTTAGTATAAACATTAACTTGATTTAGGTCTCTATTACCCCAAATAACGCCTCTATTTAATCCCTTGCTACTGCAATGTACCTTACACTGAACAACTTCAATGTCACACTGTACTATAAGCGGTAGATGGTCTGACCAATACACATCGTGTAATACATATATCGATGTTATACTAGGAAAAGCCGCTTTGGTCACAACACAATGATCCAGCCAAGATCTCGTATAATAGACATCACTTACGTACGTGTATTCATTGGAGTCTTTACCTAAAATTTCTAGGTCGGCACATAAAAGATCGTGTTCGTTACAAAAATTCATTAATTGGCGTCCAAATCTCCCATTAGGATCAGCATTAAAATCGCCAAGACAATAGGCCGCCTCAACGTCGCTATCCTCTATTATTGCAGACATTTGTGCCAACGTTGACGTAAAATCTATAAGATTCTCTTCTTTGTCTGTCGGTAAATATACGCTCATCACCAAAAAGTGACGGTCATCCATAGAGATACGGATCGCAGCTAGCCTATCACTTGTACATTCTACTGAGACAACGCTAGAAAATAATGACTGCCTCCACAGGATAGCTATTCCTCCATAAGGACGCCCGCGTAGGACGCCCACCGAGGTATCCACCGATGATTTAGCAAAGGCACTAAATTTAGAGTCAATTTCATTTACCAAGTTTATATCATGTGGAAGAAGCCACGTCTCCTGCAATGCAATAATGTCATTTGTTTTGCACAACGACCGTACTTGGTCAAGGGATCGTTTTAATGATCTACAATTAAATGATGCCATAGTTAACTTTTTACCCATATTTTAATTGTTATTACTACGTTCGGAGGGCGTCTTTGTGAAACGTTCACGAAATCGACGAAATACTAATCCTGTGGGCCAGAAACTAGGGTCCAAAAATCTGTTCAAACGGTCCGCTGAAACAACCACTTTAAATGAATTAAATGTCGTCTCAACATTCTGTTGAAGAAGTTCGACGGATACGAACTCCTCACCCATATCTTGAATATGCGCTATGATATCTGCTTCATTTACAGTCTTTTTTGTCCGCGAAACATATACAGACGCCTGGGAAAGCATTACTTGTATTCGTCCTTTATTAGTCAAAGTTCCACGCATGTTAGTTTTGTGTTTACGTTTTTTATATTCTACTAGTTGAAATTCGTTATTTATACCTTGATTGGCCAGTTTCTTTGTCATTGGTAATGATTGCGTCGTCACAATATCCCTGTATGTAGGAATTACAACTGAGTCCATTTCTAGTGAGAGGTTAGATGTAGATAGGTTATCGTCGGGTTCGCGAAGTCCTGCACAAGATGCTGCGGACTCCGTCGATTCGGTAATGGTTCGTGGCGCTGCAGCTGGTTGGGATACTTTACTTGTTGTTTTGTCTCTGAGCCGTTTTGTTTTTTGCGTATGAACTGTACGCGTCAATTTATTACTATCATTCATGGACATATCCACATCACGAGGGCGCAACTGAGTCAATTCACTACGTAATGAGGTTTCAAAATGGGTCAATTCGGACTTTGTGATACATTCAGTTCGCATACAGTTTATTTCATTTTTAAGAAATGTCAGATCTTTTAAAAGTCGAGTAACATCGACATAGTCAAATGTAATAGGAGGTAATCGATTAAGATCCCTAGCCACAAATATTGGCTGGTCGTCTGGATCAGTCTCCTTTAAAACCTTTATTATATCTTTTATATTTTTCTTAATTTTGTCATCACCCTTACGCCGTATAATATGTTGATTACAACTCAAAGTAGAATATAATTCTATTTTTGCAGTTTCAACTTCCAAGTCCGTAAAGTTCGAAGCACATATTTGAAGAACGCTCAATTCGTCCAATACATCAATTTTATTTTGAATAAATGTTAAAAGTTCATTTATAACAACTTTACGTTCCGTCATGATTAGTTTTGCGAATAATACGCAAACAATTCACACAGCATAATGTTATCGCATTGAATACAAAGCGCGACAGCGAGCACTCGCTAAACCGGTTCCGCGACGACTGACTATACTAGATATATATATATAGACTTCCGCGACTATAGTACCTACTTGTACTAAATTATGAACTACCGAAAAAAATGTTTTCCCATAAATACACACAAATCATAATAGCTACATAGATAGATAGATACATATAAAAGCCCAGTGGTATATTTTACTTTCCCAATACGTCTTGGCTGATAAAGAAATTGATACTTACGACTTCGTTCAAGTAATAAAGTAAAAATTGTAGTACAATTTTCAGTAAAAGTTTCATAAAAATCCTCCAAACAATTTATTTTACCTTAAGTAGTTATTCTGAAACAAACAAGAACTTAAATTTTATTTATCTCCATATTATATAAATTATAGGTCCCATTGTACCCTCAACTTTATTCAAAACGAAGGCACTGAAAGTAACGTTAGATGTAAAGGAGACGTTCATTATTCCGAGTGCAATACTAGTCTTATTTTATAGTTAAATGTGTGCTGAATTTAATTTTAGCAAGGGGAACTATTTTATGACCTAATTTTTACGTTTTCTGTTATTTACTGTATAAGTGAATGTGACTCTATTTTAGCACGTAATTTGTAGTAGACAAGTTAGAATCTTATTGTTATTAGATTTCGAATAATGGACTTAGTCTACTCTCAAAAGGAATATTTTTCCACTTTTTGCAACACATTTCAGTGATGATTTTTTTCTTCTATTAGAAACGTGGTAATAAAAATTATAGCCGATACCTACACTTTGATCGAAATTCAACCCTTTAATTCCTGATTTAAGCAGGTTCAAACAAACAAATAAACTCCAACTTAATAAAATGTATAAATTCAATTGTCTATTTTTCTAGAAAAGTACCGTGTTTCTTTCTAGAAAAGACCAATAAAGATTTCACTTTTTGAGTGGTTCCTTCAATATTATGACGTAGGTAGGTACGTCGAAACAGCACATATAAAATGAAACAGAAATGGAATGAAATATTATTTATGCTATGTACGTATGTACCTACAAAGTCCACGAAAAACATAAAGCAGTATATAAATGAGTGGCGAAGTGGTTTTGCGAAGAGAATTTATTATTAAACCGTTTGTGTTCCTTCACGGTGTGTTGAGCACGAGTTACTGCCGGATGCAAGCGTAAACGGTTATTTGTTTCTTTTATTTATTAATCTAAGAGGAATAAGGGCTTATTGCTTAGCTATGGAGATAGTGTAGTGTGATTAAGCCAATATTTTCATTAGATATAGTCGATGTTACCATCGAATAAAACCATTAAGTCAAGTTACTTGTTTGCGGTTTTATGGTATGTTACGAAAGGGCGTTGCAATGTTAATGATAATGTACTACTAATGTATTAAACTACGATTACATACAGTAAGTAATAAATATTTCAAATTAACATTCAGATAAACAATATGGGATAGTTGGAAGTGTTTATTTAATTTTCTTCAACAATTTTTTTCATAATTTCAGAGCACCCACGCATGACGCAGCACGCACCCTGTGGCCTATACATCCATGACGTTATCCATTAAAAATTCTATTGAAAACTTTATCTTTCAGCAATCTTGAATGTATACAATATGCAATAAAGAGATGTCAGAACACATTCTTCATTTCACCCTATAGAAGCAATAAAATCCGCCCATAAAAAACTGATAAAAATCGATACTACTAAATAATTCGTATTACGTTTGAACGTAAATTAGGATGGAACGTTAACATAAAACAAAGTTTCTTCATCCATATTCCACAGGCGGGATCGAACTCAGTAATAACAGATAAATGCTTCACAAAACGCACTTTATTATTCATATCACGTTACATTTGAATCGTTGCTAAGATATATGGCAGTCCTATGGAAACGATATCCAGTTATCGAATATCGGGCGACTCTGGTGATCTTTAGTTTTGCATTAACTGTTCCAGTGGTAAGGAGTCGCCTTAAGTTTAAATGTTACTATAGATAGCTAGCTACTAGTTATTATTCTGTGATATAGATAAGATACTGTATGTGACTATGTCTATCAAGTTTAAACACTGAATGTGGATGTGAAAGTTATGTTATGAAAATAAATCTTCTAGGCAGGATTTTTTTCTTGTATTTAAACATAAAATGATAAAAAGGGAAGGCGGTAGAACCCACGCCTACCTACACATTGATTAGTAAAGAAAAGTAATTCTCTTATTCGTATGCATTATTCACTAATAATAATATTCATAATAAGCAATCGAGTATTTAGCCTTCTTTCTGTCTACCGATCTGCCACTATTATGTTCCACAAGATACGAACCCATGACCTAGGTTATAAATATAAAGGTTTGAAAACCCACAAAAGAGCGCGAAGAAATAACAAAGTTTAAAAACTTCACAGACTAAATATAATTTGCCAACAAAACTATTTTATTCAATCACAACCAGTTTAACGTTACAAAGGTTTATTAATAGAAATATTTAAGTGATAAATAATTCAACTACGCCGCCCTTAGACACAAAGGCTATATTTTAAAGCGTTCTTATTTAAATAATTTTTGCAAGCATTCCCGCCGTACCCATTATACATAATATTAAAGTTCGTTTTACACTGAGCGCATAATTTACCGTTGGTTTTATGTAGCTTCCGAGTGAACCCTGAAAACGTTATTAGACTAAGAGCTGTATTAAAATGTGGAACATATTATACAGGGTGTCCCACTATTGCTATACTAAGCGCGAAGGGACTTTTAGTTTTGCATACACTGATCACGTAAAAAATACTTAAACAACAAAATTACATCAAAAAATTTGTCGCATTTGTCTGATAGTTAAACCTAACTCCAGTTACTATGAAACTTTTAGATTTGAGCTTGAAAACATCGCAAAGCAAAGGACGACATTTTGATAATATCAAAATTATTTTATTTTATTTACTAGCTGAGCTTCGCGGTTTCACTCGCGTGGCTCCGCTCCTGTTGGTCTTATCGTGATGAAATATAGCCTATAGTCTTCCTCGATAAATGGGCTATCTAACACCGAAAGAATTTTTCAAATCAGACCAGTATTTCTTGAGATTAGCGCATTCAAACAAACTCTTTATAATATTATTACAAATTTTTAAAATTAATGAAATAATCAAAATACCAACTTACTGTTTCAATATCTCCTTCAAAGCAACATCCTCAGCACCTTCATACACAATTTTCGCGTATTTTTTAATAAATTCGTCTCTCTGGTTCTCCAAAACACCGTGATCCAGTTCAATGACCCCGAAGTCGTGATAGCTTTCCGATTCTGTTACACCACTTAGTAATTGGTATCTGGAATATAGAAATGTTAAAAAATATTGGAATATTATAGTTTGAAAATAATGTATTACCTAGGTCCTAGTCAGTTAAGTTTTATTAGAATAAATCATAATAAATTGTAATATTGATATCTAGTTGAAATTTAAAAACCTGTTTTTGGAATTATTTTTCATTATTATCTGGTAGAAATTGTTATCTGAAGTAAAGGTACTCAAGTTATTTCCATGAGAATCTTGAGTGTAGTTGAATGAATATAAAAATAACTATTTTAAATTATTAAATCCCTACTAATATTATAAATGCGAAAGTAACTCTGTCTGTCTGTCTGTCTGTTACGCTTTCCCGCTTAAACCTCTCAACCGATTTTGATGAAATTTGGTACAGACAATCTTTAGACCCTGAGAAAGAACATAGGCTACCTTTTATTGCAAAATGGGGCGAAGCCGGGGTGGACTGCTAGTGTCGATATAAATTAAATAAAAATCTGACCATTGCGACCAAGGATGTGAATTCGGTTTCCATTTCCAAAATATTGTAAGCAAATATTTTTCTTTTGGCTTTATTTTAATACTTAGATACTAGTAAATATATTATTTGGCAAAGAAAGTGCAAACTTTCTTAGAACTATCCTTTGTACTTTATCTTATCTATTATTTATTTATGAATAGATTTCCGCCCGCGGCTTCGCCCATCGTTTTCAAAGGAAAACCCGCATAGTTCCCGTTCCCGTGGGATTTCCGGGATAAAACCTATCCTATGTGTTAATCCAAGTTACCCTCTATATGTGTGCTAAATTTCATTGTAATCGGTTCAGTAGAATTTGCGTGAAAGAGTAACAAACACACAGACACACACATCCTCACAAACTTTCGCATTTATAATATTAGTAGGATTATCCATTCCATCTCAATCCAGTTAGCCATTCTCGCGTAAAAACGTAACAAACAGACACAATATTACCGATTACTTATCAGAAATAGATATTTCACGCACGAGTTATAATAATTGTTAATTATCTTAATTAGTGACTTACCCAATTACACGGTAAGTTAATTACATAATTATAACTTACTAATGTTGCATGTAACTTAATGAACTTGCGCTAAACACAATCGATTATAATAATATGCTCTATAATATAATCGAGGCATTAAATAGTGGGTATTTTTAATTTATTAATTATATTGAAAAAAAATGGAATTTACGTGTAAAGTGATGTAGATCAATTAATAAATAGATTCGAGCAGCAAATTCACCATTAAACATTAATCGAACGACAAACAGACAGACAGACTCAGTTATTTATAACTATAGTGTAATACATCCTGATTGGTTTTCGTACGTTTCGTAATAATGTTAATTAACTCTGTATGGTTTATTTTTATTTCATAGTACTACTTCTTTTTGATGTCATGCAAAAATCTTTTAAAATCAATATAATATGTCCCAAATTCATTAGCTTTATCAAACATACAATGCATATCAAGTATAGAGACAATAATATATTCCTTCTCAAAACTTTTTTCTTATTTCAATTAATATTATGTTGCTTGTAATTTTATGTAATTACTTACATTAATTGAAGCTACTCACTTGCTAAGCAGATTAGGAAACGATGCCATGGTTTGTGTAGGTTCGCTTGGTATGAAGGAGCCCGCTACCACTGGTCCTAGAGGCGTTTCGAATTCTCGTGACAATATTTGGACTTTCTTTATTTCTGATAATCTGTAAAAAAAAGTATTTAAGCAGTTTATTTGTCAGAAATAATGTAGAAATAGTGTCAATACTGTAAAATAAAAATCGGTCAACTGCGAGATGGACTTGCAATATCGGTCCGTATCCATCCAATTTTTGACCGTGCCAGACGTTGCTTAACCTCGCTTTTTATTATATTATGTTGTTAAACAATAGATAGAATTAAAAAAATAAGTTCTAGTTTTGAGCGTAGCGGCAACAGAAATACTTCTCTGAAAACAACTTTCTACCAGGGGGCATGAGATAGACAGATGGACAGCGAAATTTGTAAGAGGCTCCCTTATTACGTTTTGGGTGCGCAACTTATAAATAAACCAAACACTCAAGATTTATTCTGATAACATCAAATGCAGTAAAAATCCAAAAGAAACTTTGATATTTTTTTCATTTTTTTGGCTTTTTCCTAAATTTGAAAGCCACCTTTTTTCAAGTCGGTTAAACAATACCCACGGCTTATTCTGCAAGCAGGTCATCATGTGCCTCCCGCTGGGACTGCAGCCGAGACTCTGCGCCACTTGTAGTGTGTACTGTGTGGGGTCTCGTGTCATTGCGTAGTCGGATAGTGCTGAACCTGACATTAGGATTGCGCGGTGGAAGAGCCCTGAAAAAGCATAAAAAATACTTACATTTAATAATTTATGATTTTATTGTATGACAGAAAACACTTGGTGGTATCTTGAGTTTTTCAAGGACGATTCATTTTATACAATGCGAGTTCGTCCTTACTCCGTACAGGCTGACCCGGGATAAAAATAAATAAAAATAGCCTAAGTTTGACAGGATTAATATCGCTTTCTTTCATCTAGACCCTGTCTAGCCGTTTCTCAAACTTGGAACTTTGTAGTTTGTAGTATGTATTCAAGAAAATATAATTAGCATTAAGGGGCTGACAAGTGACAACACCAAATTGAAGTTATTTGAGCAGTTTTTTTAAGAAAAGATATTTATTCTAGCCCATCAAAAAAAATATATGTTAATATTCATCATATTTCGAAGACCGTGGACGGACTCGATACATAATTGGACGAAATTGGCTCGATAGAAAATAATTGCAAAGATTGGTCTTAAAATCATCATTAAACGATTCTATGTGTTTATTTTTTTGACGTACGGGTCTGCAATTTAAAACACGAAGTCAATATATTCATACCTGAACCTCTAACGAGTCATATTTCGCATATGACCCACACTTTTCCTTAAATCACATATTTTCTTCTTCGACCTGGCCCCGACCAGTAACAGTGATATTGCGCTCTCGTTTGCGCATACTGTCCAATTGTATGGGAGTAAACGAGAGCTCAATCACTGTTAAATTTGGTCTTGTCAGCCCCTTAAAGGTGTTTACTTAACTTATTTTTCTCAATGCCTGATTTAGAACCACTATGTGGCTCGATTTTATTAATACGTAACCATCTTTTAGTTCTTCAACTAACGTACTACTGGTACTACGCAACAAATCAGTCAATAGCTATAGAAGTATTATATCTCGTATTAATACTTTCACAGACTGCATGCAGCTTGAATAGGTAATATAAACATACATAATATTACAAAAAATGGTGTGAAAACTAAATGTTTCTACTAATTCAATCGCTGGATATAACATAATCTACAAAAATACATTTGGAAAATAAATGAAATCTCAACGCAAGAAAACTTCAGTATTCATAGTGATTAATGAATGGATGCTGTAAACACGATTCGAAGAATAATTAATATTTAATTCTATTTTGGGAGTGTCGCTTCGGTTCGTCGTATTATCTTTGAAAAATAAATGGAGATGTGGTGTTAGAAAGTATGTTGTCTTTGGGATATTTAATTAACACCTACTTATTTAAACCTTTTTGAATCTTAACTATGATTAATACCAAATACCAAATTTTAATGTACTCAAATTTTTGTGCTTTTGCTTCACTAGGTACCTACAACATTTTGGCTTTGCGCATTGGTCGCATGGATTTGAATGAATTTTGCTTGAAGATAATACTAAAGGGTTTTAAAAAATATGGGTCGCATTCTGTCATTAGTATACAATTTATGTTGTTAAAAACATTTTGAAGTGAAACTTCATTAGGCGTAAAAAAGCCGCTTCATGGCAATACCGTTATGTCATGGAGTAAGGCGACAATTTTGGTATCTTTGAATCTTGCCAAAGAAGTTTCACTTCTGACACGTGTGCTCGGCACACACGCTCTTTTTAATCACATAAAATCTAGACAGTCAAGTACAAAAAAATGATAAACTTACCATTAGAAATAGGAGATAGCATCAGAAAGTTGACACACGCAGCCCCAGTCCCGTGGCCCATGAGGGTCACAGATCTCGGGTCCCCATTCAGGTCTTCTATATTATCCTTTATCCATTGTAAAGCTGCTAACTGGTCGAGAAGACCGTTGTTACCGTATACGTGTTCTGTTAGACTTGGTTTCATGAAGCCTGAAATATAGAGAGAAAAAAACCATTTATTTCAATACACGCAAATACAACAATCATAAAAAATACATGGAAATAATATATAATTGCAATCGTACTTCTTTATTTTCACTTTACATGAATAACTTATTGTGTTTCAAAGATTGGTGTATTTATTTTTTGTAATTTATGTTTTTGCTACCAATACATTCTTCTAATCACTAATGCATTAGACGAATTTTAATGCGTTGACTGACGTGATTATCCCATTGAAAAGATGGTAAGCTCAAGCTTTAATTTTCTCAAGATTTATTATATACTATCCTCTATCTATATCGATCTTCACCTGGATTAGCCATAATTGTAAATTTTTATAACAACATTTAGAACTAATATTCAATTATTCAAAGACCAAAAACTTTCAAGAATTTTACGATAATTTGAACAATTACAGACGAATTAACTCGGGGTTCCCTGTTAATTCTCTAGATCGTTTCTTAGTATTCTAAATACACTAATTAAGTATTAAGTACAAGGTAATTATGAAATTACTTCCATGATGGTAAAACTCAAAATTCGGTAACGACTTAACGATATTAACAGCTGTGAATACCGAATACTAATAAGCTAATTAGTAGCTTTTAGTTGTATAAAAACGAGCTTTTGCCAATATTTATCATTCGATAAGAAGTACTGAGTGAGTTAACAATACCTAACAAAAATATAAAACAAAAAGATGAAGTGCATAATTCTGTTTACTTTTCTTTTTATTGGAGCAAAAGCTAAACCATTTTTCGAAGGAGAGAGACCTCTAAATTTCGGTCGAAGAGGCAGATTGGGTGTTGGAATGGGAGGCAGAAACTTCAGAAGAGGTATGGACCAATCGGGAGTAGGATACGGAATTCCAGACGAATCTGGTTTCATTCCTGGAAATTACGATACTGGAATGTCTCCGGGCTTCGATAATGGTATGGGTCCAGAAGGCATCGTATTTGACGATGGTATGGGACCTCAAACTGGTATGGGATATGAACCTGGTATGGGAAATCTTGGAAGAGGATATGGAAGTCAATTCGCAAACGGACAAGAGTATAGTGGCCAAGAATTTAACAATGGAGCAAGTGGTTTTGGAAATCAAGCAATACGGAATGCTGGTGGTAAACATTATCATAATATTGGCGCTAGTCATAGAAAAGTGTCGTCGATCAATCAGGAAGAAAACGATGAAAGCCATAATATTGGCAGCGATTCTGGTTTCAATACGGGAGCGCAATCTAACGGTGGATTCAGGAATTATAAAAATGGCGGATCGCGATATGGAAATCAGTATGGACAGGGTTCAGAAGGCATGGTGTTCTAGATTTTAACTTTTGTACCTAACTACTTATGCTTATAAATTAATAAATTATTTTATTCACATCATTTTTATTTACGTACCTCAAATTTACTTCCCTGTACGATTAATAACATACAATTGTCATAATATTATCCTTGTAAAAAGTTATCTTGATAAATTATACTTTGATCATAATGATTTGAAACTTAAAGGAATTTATTTTAATCGTCAACAATTAAAAAATTATAATAGATATTTACAGATACTATTAGTCAATAATTTAATTATTATTTATTAACTATCAATCCTATTAAATCTTAGTATTAAATCAAATATCTGTATTTAACTATATCTACACGTTGACTTTATATTTCACTTATATCATTCTCTTACACGAGTCTTCAGACTATTTATAACTAAAAAATAAAAATATCTCACCTATTCTAAATCGCAATTACAATGATAATCATGCCGCTTATCTACAAACAAAATAAAATTCTTTAAAACATCAATAAATTATAACAAAGAAATCTCACCCAATATTCCAAGCCGAAAGTTCACTGTGATAACCATAACATTGCCATACGAAGCTAAAATCCTTCCATCATAAGGATTGCCTGAACTCCACTCAAAGGAGTCTCCATGAATAAACACGAGAACGGGGAATTTCTTCGTTTTTTGCTCTGAAAACAAAAAACAGAAAATTGCATTTCGCGGCAAAATTGTTCAAATTTTTTTTTACATGTCACCAGTAACATGTCACCAGTACTTATATTGCCATAAACTTTTAACGTGATAATATTCACATAAATTACAAATATTTTATTATTTGCTTACATTTTAATAATATTATACTACAATAATTTAGTATAAATAAAATAATATTACAAATTAAATTAAAAACCACGTGATATTGTTCAACGATTAAATACATTTTTATTTTAGCGCCATCTATGGGCCATTGATTGAATCAAAACAAATCTATGAAGTCGTGCGTTGTAGCCTCTAAACTTTAACCTTTCACCTAAGCAAAAGTTCTTCACGCAAATGCATAGATGGCGTTGTTTTAAAAACGAATGTAATCAATTTTAACATTTAACCACATTAATCTATTATTGAAATTGGAACAGTATCAAAATAAAATTAGAAAAATATAGAATTTGTTTAAATTAGAAAAAAAAACTGTCAATGACAAAGCAAACCCAAACGTTTTTTTTTGTTTGATTATTTTTATTGAACTACATAATCATTGTACTTAGGTATTTTAGTAAATTAAAATATAACTTCTTCCTTAACTAGGTAATTAAATACAGTAATACTACGTGAATACTACGAAACGTTATTCACAGAAACAACCAATTTCGGTTGTTCCCTCATTATAAAATTTGCAGACATGTTTAATCGCTTATGATATTTTGTGAGTGGCTTCTTACTGTCATTATTGTAACACAAAGCCGGGTAATGAGTACATTGTTACCTACTTTCGTAGCAATATTATGTCCTCCATCTGTACAAATATTATAATATTTGAGAGGAATTAGGTACCTACCTAAGTATCACTTTTCGGAAAAAACATGTTTTTTGTTTGTTCGTTTGTTTGTTTGTTACAAAAGAGCTGAGAAAGTACTTAACCGTATCGGAAAATTATTTTACAAACAAAATATTTTAGATATAGGTATTATAGCATGGGTACATTATAATACCTACTTATTTTTGTTCCAGGTCCACTCAGACGGTTCCGGGCGCATGACTAGTAAAAAAAAATAATAAAATCTTTATTAGCAAGCAGGCCAGGTACATTAAAAATTAATTTAATTAGTACCTACTGAATAGCCTTTTCAATGTGTTCACATTATACAATGAATAAATTACGTACTCCCATAGTAAGCTCGCGTAAAACCAAACAATCTAGTTTCTGTTTCATTCATTCAAATTTCAAACATGTTGGCGCCGCACTATTTATAGTTCATCCGCTTTGAAGATATCGAAATTGTTAAGTAGCACAGAAATAGACACAAAACAGATGTACATAATGGTGATAATTGCTTGAGCATGTGTTAAATGATTTTTTACAGTACAGGAAATAGTATGGGGTTTGTTTCAACTGCGTGGAATGAAATTATACTCTCTTAGAACTAAATAAGGAGTCCGAATGCAATATTAAATCTATATTATGATCGCAAACATCTACGTTTTAATTTTGATTAACCATTAGGCACTTTATTTAATCTAAACCGTTTCAGTGTTTTACTACGAATTCTTATATTATACTAATTCATGATTGATGAAAAACTGGTTAACATTGTAGGTTCCTTCTATCCTTAAAACAAAACTTGAAAATTTAAACTTGAAAAGTTTCAATTAATACATAAATTAAACAAAAAAGAAAAGCACAACCAAAAATAATTATTATCGTACCGTAAAATATTAAACATGAAACATTTGTGTCGAAAATGTATTAATTAAAGATAATTAAGCCCTTCGTTAAATATCATTATCGGACATCAATGGAGCTATTTATTGAAACAGTGACGTCATCGGCACTTTGCCAGAATTACCTGGGCATGTGGATTTTAGAAATTATTAATAAATTTATATTAATAAATAATTAGTACCTATCACTACATAGTATAAAACAAAGTCGCTTTCTCTGTCCCTATGTCCCTTTGTACGCTTAAGTCTTTGAAACTACGCAACGGATTTTGATGCGGTTTTTTTTAATAGATAGAGTGATTCAAGAGGAAGGTTTATATGTATAATAACATACATCAAATAGTGGAGAAGTACTGTTATTTTTGAGGTTTCTAACGTGATGTCGTAAAAAATTACATTTTTTCCGCTTACATTGCAAACGCAGGCTGAACCCTACGAGTTTTATCAAAATAATGTACTAAGTATTATACACATTGAAAAGGTCTACAGAAAAGTCCGCGGTGGTATATGTCTATCTCTTATGGATAACCCACAATAACTTTTTTTTGTCATTTACTTTTTACGACAAATAATGGCTAATTTTCGAAGCAATTTTAACTAATACAGCATTAATCCTTAACCAATTAAATACCTTGAATACATTGTTCATTTAATATAGATCTATATGGCCCTTTACACCGTATGATTTAAGTGAATATTTTCGAAGATATTACAGATTTAAAAATTGCGGGACGTAGCGTTTGCGGCTGCACCGGCCGGCCGCCCGGCTATATATTTTATACCCGTGCGAAGCCGGAGCGGGCCGCTATGTTTTTATATACAACGTTCACAGTTTTTCTGTAGTGTATTTAGTATCAGCATTGCACCCGTGCGAAGCCGGGGCGGGTCGCTAGTATTATAATATATTTATTAAGTTAAATTAGTATGTGCTAGGCCCGGCTTTGCACGGGTTGATTCGAAATAGAAAATATTATGGGCTATAAGTTTCTCCTACTCGGTAAACATTAAATAACAAACAAATTTCTATTGGTGAACAAATTGGCAATAGAAAATAAATAAAACAGGCTATGTTACGTTTTAAGAAGAAAAAAGTGGCAATAATTTCGCTAAAGTATGTTGATTACAAAATGATACAGTATCCAATATAGTCAAACAAAATACAAACATAATTTTAATCAATATTTTAATTTTAATATCACTACATAGTATAACCTCCTGGGGCCTGCGGTCATATATATATTACATAAACAATAAAAAAATATTTCAACGCCATCTTTTGCGTACATGCGGGAATAATACCTCAAATCGATGTAGTGGTATATCATCCGCTATACTAAACGATTTTTGGTTTTATAAGTGACAGTGATTTGAAGTATTCTCATTTCGAAGTTGACGGTGACTGTGCGACGGCAAACACGTGGTCAGTAATCTTACATTTCTAGTGGA
>CAJQZM010019695.1:0-21481 GCA_907164665.1 Colias nastes | reverse complement strand
GGGGCGCGCGTTCCGGCAGCGTTCTGCTTTATTGGGCAACTGGAATCATTCACCCGGGAGCGGGGCTAATGGCGGCGGTGGGAGGAGGGTACAGACGTGTGGTGGGCACCTCCCAACCGACTTGCGGTTAGGGCTGTCGCGAGGTGTGATTGTGAGATGATTTAGTAGAGTGGATGTTTCAGATTGACGTTGTACTCTAAAATTTGTGATTTATTTTTATATTGAATTCAATGTTACTTAATTTTTATGTTTCATTTAATTATTATGTTTGAAATATTAATAGTGGCGATATTATACACTTGTGCTTATTTCACATACTTACGCTCTTTTTTGTGATGGAAATATTTTATTTATCAATGATAATATAACATTTTTTTTTATTTCAACATTATGCATATATTGTTATCTGTCTCATTATCTCTTTAATATAATATAACAAGTGTGTAGGCAGCCCTGTCTACCCCCCCCCCCTTCCGATTGACACGGCGCGGGGATCATGTCGGTCGCGCGTCACCCGATTATGTGTTTTCCCCTTTAAACGAACCGTACAAGCGCTTTATATGCGGAGAATAGGATTTTTTGTGTAAACGACGTTTTATTATAATGTGTATGTATGTGTGTGAGTTACATAAGGACAGATGAGTGGTAGAATCTATATAAATAACACATATTTTTTACTGACATATTATGGTTTTGTAAAATACATAAATTTGATTTGATTCAGGGAAGTAGGGAAGTAAATAAGTAATTGCTAGTTGGCAAATGTTTCTCGACAATTTATAATTGTTAATATACAAGGTTAAACGATAACTGACCTAAATTCTATGTAACTGACACTTGCATGTTGTTAGTCTTCCCTATTACATGATATAATTGAAGTGCGTATTTGTTTCAAACAATAAAGACTCAGTGTTGGTTGTTCAGTTGGTATGTTTAGATAAGTAACTAGAGCTCTAATTTATTGTCAATTGGAAACACCATGTCTATACTACTTTTTGCTTCAAGAACGTCAAATATGTAATGAATGAGAAGCCTGGCTCACTTAAAAATAGTTGAGTATTCAGTATGTCTTTCCCCACTACACTTAGTGTGTAAAACGACCCCTCACCTTCACAAAAACTCCCTCATTCTATTTTTATAGCCGCTTATAAGTCATACATAATATCTACCGACGTTAAATAATCCCCGCATGCAAACAATCCATTATATCCCCTATTCCCATAGCAATAAACTCTACAATACTGAACAACACAAATCGACCGCGAAACAAACATTCGGAAGTCCTGAAAGTCTTTACGAAAATGGACATGTGTCATACATTAAAACATATCAACATGTCTAGGGAATTTTAGCACGTATGCACTGTACATAAAGTTCGAAACCGTTTGAATAGCAACGCCAAGTCGTATATTACATCGTTGGACCGTGTTTGAGGATTTTAGTTCATATTAGTTAAGCATAGGGTGTAAAATTGTCTGTTTGTCAACGAAGCACTCTATATCAAGACGTTAGTTCTACCCTCTTTTTACGAGCGCTTAATCTTCGGGTCGCTACATGCGCGTTTCCATTGCTATTTCGAAATAAACTGAGATTACAATCCGCCTCGGATTTATTTAGCTTAAGTGCTTGGATTCAACAATTTCACCAAATTGTCTTGGAAAATCGCAAGGAGACATTAAATAAATTACCTTTTTGAGAGGTGGTACTTAGCAGTGAACCTTCAACATTATTAACAAATGGTCATTTGGGTTTATTACGTATCAATCTCGTTATGCCTAATGGTATGTCAGGGTCAGAATTAGTGTAGGTTACATATTTTTCTCTTATTGTTTCTGCTGCCTAGGAAGTTACTGATTATTTATCACCGAAAAAATTGGCCCACCACTGCTATTTTAATTCTAAATCTTTTCTTATTAGAATTGAAGTGTGATATGAATTTACCTGCATGTATCTAAATCTCGTACCGCACGTTTCAACGGAGACACATCACGTACCGCGCATGCGCAAGACTACGCCGCGGCAACCACTTGCGTTTCGCCGGTAGCGCCCCGGCCCACCACAGAGCACGCTACATCTAGACACGCCACATTATATGTTGTTGGATTTAGTGGCAGAGCCGCTAATGGTACAGTGACACGAATGATTTAGGATGTATGTAAGAATGATACGCATGTTTGCGATGTGGTTGGTGGGATTTTATGAAAATGTAGAGTTTCTACAGCTCGATAAATTGTATTGATCTATAATTGTTATTGTTATTCGTATGTAAAATAAGCAAGTTAATAATAGTGCTAGTTTAATTTTTAACAAAGAACATTGTTGTGCGATACTTGTAAAAGTGTCTTTAAGTTATTAAATGGACGAATCAAAAGCATAACTCTATGCTAATAAATTCAGACAGCGCAATTCCCATTTTACATCTTTTATTCATACAAAATCATATACATCTTGTATACATAAATAATATTACTTATGGATCCAATCTCTAGATAATATTTCGATGCGAGGCGCATCAACTCTGCACATTGATGGCGGACGTATATCAAAATCATAGCAATATATAATTTATTCGTACATGGCAGACGGAGCAATGGATGCGAGCGACTGTAGTCTGTTAAGTGCACGTAGTGATGTGCGTTGTCGATGGTTTATGTCGATAATATCTACACTGCAAGAAAATGTAATAAACTGTTTAAGTTAATTCAAATGTTTTAAATGGTTATTGCGATGGAAACTTCGTTGATAGTCATGAAGAATAATCTTCTCGGCTGATATTGTTTTGTGTATCTTGATTATCTATGCACAGTTAGATAGCAAAAATTTCCGTGTAAATTGTGTAATTCTATTCATATTAATAAACATTACATTACATTGATTATTCAACCTCATAAATTACAGAAATAGTAAAATAAATGGCGTTGAAAATGAAAAGATAATAGGAAAGCGCTGTCACTTCACTACGCGGAGCGGCAGTCTGCAGATAAAGTTTAGTGATTAGCAGACAGTTGCCGACTTGAGCATTCGCGTGTACTCGTATAACTAGCGGCGTCTGCGGAACGGCTGGAAATGTATGCTTGCTTTATTAGTTAATTAAATCTATAGAACATTGCTGATTGTGTTTTATAAAGTTTCTACCATAACTGTATTAAATAAAACTGAAATATTTATTAGCTAATGATTGACATGCTGGAAGTTTAAAGATGATAAAAAGTTAAGAAAGATGTATTCAATATTTATGCAGATGATTCAGTAAATACGATTCATTAAACATCGATCATAGAAATAGTAGAGTGAACAAAATAAATTTGATACATACAATATAATAATGTTAATCTTCATAACGCTTAATCACCGAAAGTCAAATAAATTAGTCTCAATCTCAAATTTAAATCACAAAGCTAATTCTCCATGGAGGCATTAATATACGAATCAATTCGGCCCCTCGGGCGGGGTCGGGCGGATCAGCAATCTCATTAATTACCGATTAGCCGATGGTGTCTGATGCATTGCGTTACGTTGATTTTGATTAGCTTTGATTATGTGAATTGCATTATGACGTAGTTACTATGAAAATATGAACATAGTAGTGTAATACATAGTCATTTAAATATCATCAACTTTTTATTAATAAGTTATGTATGAAATAGACATTTTTTTTTATATAGTACAGTAAAACAGTGGTTATCTTTAATCTTAAAATAAACTGTTGAACTTAGATCAATAACTTCTAGCTTTCACCCCATCTATTTATCGCATATTAATATTCAAATCTTACAATATACCGCAAATAATCCACACACACGTCGTAAATCTGCAGAGCCCCGTTAATACACCAATTAACTGTGTCCCCGGCGGGGCCACCGGGCGGAGTGGCCGGCGCGTCGTGCAGCGTGATTAGAGGGGGCCCAGGCGTAGGGTTACCAACAGTTTTTCTTAACTAAATATATTTAGTAAAAAAAGAGCGTGTGTGTTTCACGTGTCAGAAGTGAAACTTCTTTGGCAAGATTCAAAAATAAAAAAAATTGTCGCTTTACTCCATGACGTGATGGTATTGCCATGACGTAACCTTGAAATTTTACTCTTAACGCGCTTAGAGAAGTTTCAAAAACCTATTTATCTTTTACACGTATTTTTTTTTTGTTTTTATTAAAAGTCTCATAAGCTTCTTGACATTTAATATTTATTTAGTACATAGAATAATTGAAGAGAAAGGTTTGAGTATATAATTTTGAGGTTATAGACAAAAGCCGCGGGCGGAAAGCTTGTACTATAATATATTATAGTACGGTTGGCAACCCTACGCGTACGACCCCTCGCGCTGTCTCCCCGTAGACGGGTGTAGAGTGAACTAATGCGATTTGCGATACTAATACGCTGTCGCCGCTGACACGGAGAGAGTTGAAGTTTGTGGTGAAGTCGTCTTATGTGATAAGGCGGTTTATAGTGCTAGGAATATGATTGATGCATTAATGTACGTAAGGCTATTGTTAGTTGTTAGCTTTATTGTATAGTTTATATCAGCAGAGTATATAGAGGAATATAAATAGTCCGATGTCTTTTATTTTAAAACCATTTATGGGATATATTTACGATATTAAGAAATTACTAGCAACAATACTAATCAACAGAAATGAAAACTATTTTCCTTTTGTTCTGTCAAAAAAAAAAAACTAACCTATCATTAATTAATTTAAATCTCAACTTAGTGTCAATAAATTTTATTAATGAGTTCTTCATTTGTTACAGGTAAGCATACATATTGTCAACAAAGGTTTGTCTATTCCTTCGTAGCTCTACGCGAGCCGCACAGCGCATGCGCCTCAACGAAGTGGTTAGTGGAGATCTGTAGCTTACGTAGCGTTCGAGTACTTATGTTTGTCTACAGTACAGCGATGTAGCGCGCTAGGGCTGTCGACTGACAAGTATTGTGTACCAGGGCTGCGATCTGACGCTTCATTCTTGTAGATGCGATAGGGCTGCGATCTGTTACTTGATTCTTGTAGGCGAATGTTTTGGGATTCTGTAGGAATGTTAAGGATGTATTGATAGTCTCGGCCCGTGTGTTGGAAGGATCAAGTTGATAATTAGCGATTGTGGTTGAGAGTTGATTAAATGTAGAGTTATGGTGATTATAGACGAGTATAAAGATTTATTATTATATTTTATCCATTTCATGTGCGAATACTATTTATAATTCAGTATGGTAAAATGGCATTAGAAATATATGTATTTATTAATTAATTAGGTATAATCTGTATAGAAACTGAGTATAAATATAAACTAAGAGACAACCATCTAAATATATTATTAAGCTTTGTAAGTCGTATTTATCCATAATTATGATCTATTTCATATAATAAAAGAATGAATGCATAGAGATATGTCATTTAAATGCAAATGCGTGCGCAAATATTGCTTTGACTGCAGCCGGTAGCTAAAAGCGACGGTATTAAGCAAATAATAAACAAATTCTGTCTATGATGCATGCATGTGTGGACCGTCTCGCTGAGGGGGCGAGCTAAAAGCACAGCTAGTGATGTATTAATACAAGTATATCGATAGTTTTAATATTTAATTTATAATGAAATAGCATGAGCGAAGCATGTCTTGTAGATGTCGATTGTTATTTGTGTGAATATTTTTTAGAAACTCGAATGACATGAATTTGTCCTTAATAAGTGATTATGTACATAATGTAATTTATGTTTATTTAAAAATCTTATTTACGTACGCCAATCAATAAACTACTCGACACATAACCAGTTTGTAATACATATAATAATTGTAAGTTTACACAATCGGATAGTGATTTTATCGATAAACTGAAGGCACAACACTAGAGTCAACGTTTCACGGACGCAACAGCCGGTAGTCCGTGTAAATTGCCCGTCACGTTGATATACCTCGCAACTTTGCGCTGCATTGTGAATTGAATATATTTATTTACCTGGTGGTGAATATAATGGCGTCGTGAATTATTAAATAACATCACTTTTAAATTTTAATATAATATAAGCGGTTTTCATTTGTGCCAATTTTTTAATAATGCAGAATATACGTTTAAAATAAGGTATATGTACAAATTGTATACACACCAAATGACAGAAAAAAAATACTCAAATACTATAGGCTTATTTAATAATGAGATGAGATAAAAAGTATTCAAAGAATTATTGTTATATCTAATATCTAGACAACACTATCCAATATCCATCTTGCGCATTCCGTACAACAATACCATCTAGTTTCTTCCGCCAATAAACCATTCAGATTACACACATTGGCTCTCAATCCGTCGATTGTTTACACAACAAGAGCGAACGCAGCCGCGTCGATACGCCGCTATTTATACACCCCGCCGCGTAATCATTCCGCCCGGCGCGGGGCAAATCACATTTTTATTAGGGAAGCAATGTGGAAATGACACTGCATCGTGGACTTCCGACCCTGCACACTTGTACAGGTGGCTGTGACAACAACAAACGAATTTGAACTCTTATGTTGAATATATTAAGGTTTAAATCTCTATGTAAGGCAGGTAGACACGCCGCGCACGCGCGGTTGAATGGACGCGTATACTCAGTTGTCAGTTGGTAGCGCCGCATCGTCGTGTGCGGTCGTGTTTCGCGCGCGTGTTTTTAATAGTGATGTGATTGTGTCGATATTTCGCAATTGGATTTGTTGTGGTTTTGTGTGCGAGCGTGATTTCAGTGGTTGGATTGTTGATCAATGAGTAAATGATAATGCTGTTTAATAGTTTAGCAAGTAAAATACGGTCTATCGTTTTAATATAATAATTTTAAATAATTTAATTAAACCATTTCATTTTAAAACTAAATCGTACAAATAGATGTACAAATGTATTCTCAAATCATTCAGCCTTGCGTTGCAAATCTCAAAAACATAGCAGCAAAAATATCATTAAAAATCTCGATAAAATAACCACAAGAGAGAAGCGAATAAGCTCATAAATATTATATATTCAAGCAGTTAAAGCGCTGAGTAATGCGGTGTATATTTTAATTATAGTATTAGCTGCGGCGCTATCGCTCGCTGACCAGCTAACCGCGTTTAATGTATTAACATTTCATGAGGTCTCTTCTGATGGATTTGTTTTAAGAGCTTTTATACCCGGCTTTGCGTAGAACACAGTATTAACTATAGCACTGTTGGAATCTTCACTTTTCCTAGTATCGTGAAATATATTATTCTAGCATAGTTGGAAATTTCTATTCCCTTTTTGCCAAAGGGCTGCCACACTTTTGTTTTTTTTTTTCTTTATTTATAATTATCTCCTTTTGTTTTCTGGCCTTTGGCAAAATAAATTATTCTTTCTTTCTTTGTGTTTTTCTTCCTATTATTTTCTAAGGAGCGTCAAATATCGTATTGTCCATCAGAATTTGATTAAGTAAACCAATCGAATGACTGAAGCGGATAAAATATCACGAAGAATGTATTTTTCACACCCGTATCATAGTATCGCAAGTTGTCGACTCTGTAATCTAATATTATTAATTACTAAGCTTACGCATTGACCTCGATACGGATCGTGGTTTTGAAAACATTGTTCATATATATTACCCATTAAAAGTATGAGTTCACACCGGTCTTTGGTCTATATGTCTGCTCATAAACAATGTAACACACAGCCCCAATAATAATAAAATACTTTATTTAAGCACCAATCAAAATACAGTAAAGGTTACATAGAAAAACTAAGACTAGCACGCTATTAGCCAAAAGCCGGCCTTATTAGTAAGCGATCCCTACCAAACAACCTGCTTGCAAAACTAATTCTTAGTCGTTAATCATTTCTACCTTTTAATGGAGAAGTGTTGGGAGTAAACTGTCTTTATTGAAGCTGTTCGCATAATCCACTGATCGCTACATTATATCCGCAAGTTACGAGCACATAATTATAATACCTCCATCTCTTATACCTTGCTTCCATTAATGCTATCTGGTAGGGCTGTCAGCTATTGATTTAATCGCGACAGATGTATGATAATATGTGGTTTTGTAAAGTAACGACCTGATGGTATAAGCATATGGTATTCTAATTTCTAATGAGGATTTTATTTTAAAAGGCATGGTAATTTTTGTTAGGATTCTTTAGTGCTAATTATTATTGTTTCCTTTTTAAAAGTAGGATGTGGAGGTGATTTCATAATTCATTTCATTTCTAAAATTTTCGCAAAAATTGCACAGGTAAAGAGACGTAGTTGTATCCCTGAAAAGCTTTCTTCAAGTATCTATTTTGCGCTCTTGAATGATAAATAAGGTTAATATAATTAGCGGCAACCCTAGAGCCACCTATCCCGTAGGATTTGTCACTTAACGCCGCTTCAAGCCGCTTTTATAAATACTCGAGCGACTCTCGGGGATATTTTTCCTGTTTGAATTGTCGTTGAAGCGCTTTAAGTGCCGAGTTAATCGCGTTTCATGATTATATTACGGTTCAGTTTGCGTTCTACGGAAAAAAGGTTTATTTTTAATCTCATTGGAGGCGATATGTGAAGCTCCTTCGCCTTCTTCGTTACGGGGTTTTTTTGCTTGTGTTTGTTTAATCTGCTTGTATTTCTTTAACCCATTTTTCTAGATCTATATTTATGTTTTATAGATCTGTCTCTACTATCTGTTGAAGAATAGCGATGTTTTTTGTATGAGTATGGTTTGGAAATACGGAAAGATTTTTCTAAATTGTACACGTATGTAACGTTAGTCCTGTTGCGTTTCAAAGCCAGTATCCTAAGCTTGTATAAAGTAGATTTTGCTTTTATCTAGTTAATCTTATAAACTTTACAAATGCTATTTGCCACAATATGTTCCAATTGTAGTATACAGTATTGTCTTCCACGGCCGCATACGGTATTGCTCTCGTTTCCAAGGAATTGGCAGCCTTTCGGCCACACGCGTTCGTCGCGGCCTTTTCGTTAATCCGTAGGTGTTTCCAGTTCGTGAGATTGCTTCATTTCGCTCCACAGGCCTGCGGGGTGAGGCTTGGCGTTTTTAATTAACAGAAACTTTGTTAACGTACAGGATTACACGTGCAGCTTAGAGATTAGGGATCGTAGCGTGTTTAATAAGTTTGGTAATACTGGTTTTGAATGTTCTTGGTTCTGGTATTCAGGTATGATTAAGGGAATATGGAAAATGGAGATGTGGGTGAAGGTTTTTTAGAAGCGTAAAGAATAGAGTTTACAAAAAGTAATAAAGTGTGGGTTATTTAAATTAAGCAAAAGCTCTCGGAGACCCCGTGATTTAAGACAAGTAAGAACGTTATATACAAAGAATGATGAACAAATAGGTAATATATTAAACATTGGTATAGTAGAAATACTAAAAACTGCCCCTGGAAAATATTACATGCTGTAATTATAAATTGTGTATATTACGAAAAATAATCACATATGTAATCGTCTCAGGTTCATAATTATAGTGGAAATGTAAGAAACACAAGTAGGTACGAACTATAATAGCATGGTATTTGTCCAACGTTCCCCCCTCTCCTTCTTCTCCCCCCCGGGCTATCGATATCCTTCACAACAACTTGCGTCTGCAACTTTAATGGAATCGATACCAGTAACTTGGTCATATTTGTTGTTGCCACGGTGTTTTTTAATTCGATAACATGCAACTGTGTGTGTATTATGATTTCTAGCTTTGTAATAAATTCTTTTAATTCCAGGAACTAGTTTAAACTGACTCGACAGATTTAAAAACATTTTTGTAGACAGTATTTTCGTTTGATATTACACTTGTAATAAAGACAAGAGAAGCACCAATTTGTATGTCCGTAGAAATTTTGGCTTGAGACTAATATAACTCTACTTCCATTTATGTTTTATAAAAATTTCAATTTAATGTGACAAAGTGTCTTGTTACATTTACTAAACTTATTTTATAGGAGCCGTTAAACTTATGTCCTAAAAACCCAATGAAAAACGACAAAAACGTTATCATCGTAGAACAAAAATCTCTGTCAAAATATAAAATTATCCACTGCATTTATACTAAAGTTATGGAACGGAAGCTTAATAAAGAATTCGTCTCACAATCGTATAATACCTGACGACGGTGGGATATTAAATCAGATCTGACGGGACAAAGGGCGGTAGCCGGCGGAGTCGGTAGCGGTAGGGGCGGTAGAACAAGTTATGTGCAAGGGAAACTTGAGACTTTAACTAAGATACGTACTTGATATATTTGAAGTAGATAATGCAGAAGAATGGAACTTGATACGTTTAGGAAGTAGATATGAGAAGGATAGATGGTGAGGTAGGATAATTTAGTAGTGAGATTATAGGTAATTATCATCGCATAGTTGAAAAGATATGGGATGAAGTGATAGAGAAAAATAAAATCATAGATTAAAAACATTGACATTTTGAAATATTTTATTCAATTCACGCCATAGGTCGTAATTTATTTAAAATTAAATTAAAATTGTAAATGATGAAAACAAAACTTCACGTGGGACGAGTTTCCAAAAGTGTTGTTAGGTTTCCAAAATGTAGCTACTTATATCATCAACCTTACTTTGTCATATTATAGCATAAATAATCCATATTAATCAATTTCGAATTCACAGAATCAAAAAAGCCATCAAAAAGCTCGCCAGCAAAAGGGATTCACCCTTTTTCAAATTAGATTGAAATAAAAAAAGCGAATTCAATCCGTTACTGTCATTGTAAAATGTAAAAGTCAGTTCGCGCGAGAGACGGGGGCTTATAAAGCAAATAAAATCGCGGATCCGATCGAAAAATGGACGCAGAAATGTGCCCGCGTAGCGTAGTGATGTGCGCAGCTTGTCGATAAATGTTAAAGTTGAAAGTGTCGATAGTGATGTGCGTGTGAGTGCACGATGGAGTACAGGGCGCCGCATCCGCTGAGCGCCGGGGCGCCGTACTACCCGCATCCAGGTACGTTATAGTGAAAATTCGATGGTCAAGAGTAATAAAGATTCTGAATAAGTCGTTTAAAAGCGCTTTTCAATCGTCTTATTTGCATAGAAATAAGGAAAGCACTCAAAAATGTATAAATTTTAATAAAGCTGAAGCTATTTTTGAAAGATTTACAAAGTTTAATATAAGTTAAAAATATGTCACTGTTAAAATAAACAACTGTTTCAATAGCTAAATATCGTCGCATATAATTTGCTAAACAATGGTATCAAACGATTTAACATCAATTGTATTTGCAATCACTGCTTCATTTGTACTTCCCGTCTTTCCCTAAGCCACTTCCTCGAACCACATTAGGGTGGACTTATCGATTAAACGACATAACTTGCGCGTCACTTAACCTCAAGTGACAAGCTAATAGAGGGTGGACGGCTTCTGTCAAGGCGACGGGCGACTTGTGAATTATCCGAGCTATTATAATGTTTATTGTGAGGGTAGTTTGTCAAATTGGTGATGTGACTAATTGATTTTGATGCGTTATTTTGAAGTGATTTTGGCGCCTGTTGATTAATAACTAACTACTGGGCGTCTATCTATATTAATTAAGAAAGTTATAATTTTTAAGTTCGAGGTAAATTGCGCTTTTTATTATATATTTTTTCGCTTGGACTTGCTTATGTATAGATATCCCAATTGAAACTTAGTATGATTGTATATTATTCACAAATACTTCAGACCAATTAGCTACATTTGGGTGGTTATAGAAAATATTTTATGTCGTTAGGTTTTTCGAATGGTGCAAGTTTTTTCCGGGAAACATGTTCTAGGAGTTCTAAATAAAGTTGTCATATCGTTGTAATACATCAAAATAGCGCGTAACACTCAATTACCGCTCACGTGAACGCGACGGGGCGGGGACGGGACGACGCGTCGTGATGAATGACGCGGACGGCGGACCGCAGCCGTCACGTGAGCGATGCGGTGCGTGTGCGACACGATGTCGTGTGTCGTACCGTGTGAATGGTGTATTTGTTTGGGTGACTATATTATATTTGAAGCGGACACTCCATGCAATTTCTAAACAAAATATAGAAAATAAATTTGTTTATAGTCAGTAGCTATAATTCGAATACTGAGTAAAATAATCTTTTGTTCACGCAATATTAACGAAGAGCCAGACAATGAACTAAGTTTCGCATGATTGATTCTTACATAACGTTCTTGGAAGACTTTAAGGCAAAATCTTTAGAAATGCAACCCCTACAGGAAGCGAATAACGCAAACAATGCCGCTCTGAATAGCCAGCTTTTTTCTATTTTCATCGGCAATACCTATTGTGTATAGATTATGTTATCCCATCCCGTTGCTCCTTATTCCGCGCCACGGAGCACAAAAAACAGTACATTTACACGGCGTTTAAGTAAGGAGCGAATCTCGGCCTCGCTCGAGCGGTGAGTTCGCGGCTGCGCGTTGCGCGCGACCCGCGTTTGATGTGTGGTGCAAGGGATGAACGGGAGTGGTTTGATGATAAATTGTGAGATATAATATTATCAGGAGTGACTGAATAATGAAAACGTAGTATAGAAATGGTACGAAATTTAAAAAGAAAATACATTACGATGTGGGATAATTTTTTTTTGTTGTCACTGATAACATTTTGATCCTTTAATATCGTTTTAATTCGATGTGAGACGAGAGCACTGAAGCGAGAGCAAACAGTAAAGAAACAGGCACAGATTCGATTCATTCGACATCGATTTCGACAGTCAGTTAAGGTTTGAGGATTATGTTACTAACCTAGTTAGTAGCTGTTTTTATCGACTCAAAGTTCTTTATAATATTCGACCTTTTCTGAGTGTCGATCTACGAATAAGGCTGTGTGAAAGCATTGTGCTTTCTAAATTAAACTACGCTCTTCCCGTTTACGGACCATGCTTAACAGGAAAAGTACAGCGCCTCATTCAGAGGGTCCAGAATTCCTGTGCAAGATTCTGCGTTACCATTCCACCCAGATCACATGTAACTCCATTTCTAAACAGCATTAACTTTTTAAAGATGAAGGGTCGGCAAGAGTTATTATTGGCTTGTCTTTTATTCGATACAATACATACTAAGCAGCCAGGGTATCTCTATACTAAGTTGTCGTGGCGTAAAGATACTTGTAGGGGTGAAATAAGGAGTGGAACTCACGAACTATCCATTCCGCAGCATAAAACCTCAGCCTTTCGTGGGTCATTCAAATATAGCGCGACGAAATGTTGGAATAATATCCCCCCTCCAATAAAAAATCTTAAGTGTAAGTCCAACTTTCGTCGCACTTACAAATCGTTCCTGCTAAAATTCCAACATTAGTAATTTAATATTCTTCGACAATACCTAATACCTATTATACGTATCCAAAACTATATTATATTATATTGTTATTACTTATTGCTTGCTTATATCGACTTCATTTCATGATTAACACATAGTTCTACCCATAAACTTGACCAAAAATATTGTCTCCTATATATATATGTAACTTATCCTTTATATGTTATATATTTATTGTATATCTATTTATTATTATTTATCTTATTTCATACTCCTTCCATCTTAGAGGCGCAAACTAGTCATGTGGGTATCTGGCAGAATTACCAGCGTTGTGGAGTTTGCCTCTGCAACATTATGCTGAGCCAGGGCCTTTTTGCAGCTACAATGCATAGATTCAATATTAACTATTTCTGCATTATTTTCATACATTTAATCAATGCGAAGTAATCTTTCTGTATACAAACATACTACCAACCTGATACTGTTATTTGAAACCAATTCAGTGAAGCAAACTAATATTCTCATCAAAAACAACATCCGCCTCTGAATCGTGGAAAGTTCGGAATTCCCGCAATAATTCGCTTTCCATCCGGCATTCGGATGAGCGTACAGAGCGACCCTATCGACGGGAGGTGATCCCCTCCTCCCGGGTCGCGGTGCGTCGAACCGCTAAAGGCATAGATATCTCGATGCTATGAGTGGATATGAAAGTGTTTGTTTTGCTGTCTGGTAGTTGTGTAGCTGATTTGTTATCTTGAAATTTAGTGTCTTTATCAATTTGGTCATATAGAGTTATCGTTACTTGTATATTCATCATATGTGTAAGTACTATTATCTTATCAAACAAGATGTTACGATACTATCAGAGTAGTAGCATATTTTATCAGAGTAGTAGCATATTTTCTTAAAACTGAAAAATTTTAAGACCTTTTTTTATAATTGTTGTATACGCCTGCTTTATGGCCAATTCAGTTTAGGAAATAATTATTAATGTACTTCTGTAAATTGTATTAATTGAGTCATTATTGGTGTGTCTAATAAATAAATAAATATTTTCTTTTTTCTGGCAAAGTTTATTTTTCTTCTATGCACAAAGTTTCACTACAAAAAATGAATTGTTTTATTTAGCCTCGAAAGTATACGTGCAACGGCCAACTTTTACTTGAAGTCCACAAGAACATTTTCTAGCGTTTCGTTTATATTGCCAGCGTAGCTTATCCCCTGGTGGATTCATGCTCGGTAGGGGGTATTAAATATTAATGTAAAATACAGCTGAGTCTCGCTTAAATATGTTCTTAAAATAGTATTCTTGAATGCTGCGCATTTATCGTTAAGATTGAATAAACATTTTCATATAAATTAGACGGGGTTATCTAAAGGGAAGCCATATTGCCGAATCTGGAACGGTATAATAAACACGACAGATTTGTATATACTACACCGTGTCTAAGCTCATTCATAATTATGAAAATTTCAATTAGCGCAGTTTCAGCTCGGATACAGTTGTCGCTTCCCAACTCGGAAACTTCAATTAAAAGTTGACACGACGCCGGCTGCCGAGATAATATACACAGATCCGACTGCGCCGTTAAAATGCGCCTTACCCACCTACAAATAAGGGCTTCCATAAATAAACGTCAAGTAAAACACTGCGAAAGTAATGCCGACGCTCCAAATTTCCTTTTACCCTAACAAGTTGGGGTAATCTGTGTGGTCCAATCGAAATTAGATTGTATTGCCGAGCAATAAAGTTCCACTTGCGAAGAAGCGGGTGGAAATTGAATCGCCCGGAACGTAATAATATGCTATGCTGGCCAGATTTTATAGAACTGCGGAAGAAATGAAGTCGCGATTGAGTAACGTTTGAGTAAATATTATTTTTTGAATTTGCGTGAGAGATTTTTAATTTTTTGATAAGCGACTGAAGTTAATTTTGGCTACATCTATTGTTATCTTTTTATTACCTTTCAATTTGATATTCCGAAATATAATTAATCATATTTAGAAGATTCTTATTTTAGAAATGAAGTTTTTATTATCAACTTTCACATTGTAATTAAAACTCTCAGTAGCGGGCAACAAACGACGAAAATTTAAATATGAATAATAATTTTTTAATAATACAAATTGTCAATTTTAAAAGGTAATTGTGTCTCTACGATTGTGACACTCGTTGGACGACGTGGGGTTAATTCCAACAATGGCAGCACATTGTAAATCGAAGCAAGGGCGGGGTGCGTAATCGGGTTGGCCTCGACTGATATCTATACTAATAATATGAATGCGGAAGTATGTTTGTTTGTCTGTATTTCACGAACTAACGGAGCAAATTTATGGTTTAATTTTTATGTTTGTAGGAGAAAGATAAGAGGCTACATATATAGGCATCTTTTTACCACAGAGAAATATCCCTTTTACAGAAGAATTTCTTTTGACTACGCGGGCAAAGTCGCGGAAAGAAGTAGTATTAGTACGTATTTGGACGATATAAGCACGTTTTACAAAGCGGAAAGTGAGATTAAATGAAATAATTTCAGTAATTTATATTCACATTTTAGCGGTATTCAGTTTGTTAATTGCTTAACCGTTTAAATTTCATATTCGTCAAGCACGTCAAAATCAATGCAAATTATTGTTCAATCAAAACCGTTAAGAGCTTTTAAATGCAGCGAAAGCTATGTATAATTGAGTGATGCAGATATTATAACAATGCTTGTTGCAATATTGTAATCGTGAACAATCAAATCTGTATGTTTATATGTTACCGACTTCTTTAATTTTGATCCATGTAAAACGTACAGATTTAATTCCTTTGAATCAAGAACCGCGGTGACAATACAAATTAATTTAATGAGTTTAATCGTGTTTTTTTAGTTTTGTATAAAGTATAACTATATGAATTATTGAAGTGAAACTTCTTTATCGGGGTTGGAAAAAAATTTAGTGTAACATTTTTTCGTTACGCGCCATCTTTTTCTTATCCATATCACGCGTGATTCGACGTATTTCTGTAAAGTTGCATATAATAAATTATTTTTTGAAAAATAAGGTCGTACACGCACACATTTTTATATTAGAACTTTTTACGCAGACCTTACAAAGTTTTACTATTATTGAGCAAACGATACGTGAATATGACGTATCACCACAGTTGCGTGACACGTTCGAATCATGAAAGATAACGGGCGGTGTGCATAGCGGTGCCGCTGTTTGGCCGGCATCGAGTAATAAATAGCGTCGGCGGCAAAGTGGCCCATTTGCGGCGTTAGTGTTTGCGCGGTGCGGGGGCAGGTAGCGAGGTGCGGGGGGAGAGGCGAGGGATGTAATGGAAATCCGCAGACGACGCCGCCCGCCCGCGGTACACGGCGTGGGCGGAGGCGGGTAATTTGTGATTCTTTCTTAAGTCGTGTAGTGATGAAAAGATTTCATTTCGATTTGGTTTAGAAATAAATACGGAAATAGCTACGGCAGCCAGGGGCTGTTTTTAATTGGTGATTTTTTATGTTTAATATCCAGCTGATTCCTTGATCAGAAAACTTGAATTTAATAAACATTAAAATTATCTAGTCGTAATTTTAGTAATATAACTTTCTTAATGTGCTAATCCTAATAGTAACTCACAAAAAATAATCCCATCGCATTTATATTCCAACTCGCTTCCACTTCCGCTCTCGCTACCGCTCGTCCCCTATCCCACACGCTATATACCGTGCTACGCGCATGCGCACACCGGGCGCGACACAGATAGGCACACAGCACACTTGTTGTACTTGTGGCGAATTTGTGAACTCCACTTTACACTTACTGCGGCACTGCGGAGTGGGGGCGGAGTGGTGCGTCCACACGGGGCTCGGTTGTGGTGTAGCTACACAGAGCCTATACATGCGCCTATACAAGTGGTTAAGTTAAGCTTGCGTAGTAAAATTCACAGCAAGGTGGTTATCGGAATTTTGTTTAGATTGGTGGTAATGGTATTAATAAAACATGAAGTAATATCGACGTAAGGCTAAGACTAGCTAGGTTTGTCAATTAAGCGGCGAAAATCGTTCACCTGCTATATTGTTCACGTTCATGTAGAAATATTTTTTTGAACTACCCTTAATTCATTAAAATTCTATAAATTATCGCTGTACTTGTGTTAATACATAAACATACTGTGATCAACTACCGAAAATATTTTTGAAATCGCTATAGTAGTTCGTTCTTGAGATAAGCGAGTTCAAACAAACAAACAAGATTTATTGTTTTAACCTACACAAATTGTAACGTGTAGGTACTAGTCAACTAGTAGTAGTAGCTTCTAATAAAATACACACAACAAAACACGAGTGGGTCGTAAGTCACAACAATTGTGTCTCGGCTAACCATTTAGCGTGTAATGGCGGCGGGTCAATTGGCCCGGCGAGCCACGACCCGGGATTACTCATGTTTGACCCTCTGTACTCTGGGACGGGAGGTACGTGCAGTGGTGAGGTTGTTTTTGCTGTCTGCGGGAGTAATTAGTAGATACGTAAATGCATATTATGTATTATGGTCCTACTTAGTGCGAAAAGTGCTTTATTTGAGAAATTTGTAAGCTATAAATAGAACAATTTTTATATGATTTCAAAGTATGTAACTACATGGGTATCTGACGGCTCTTTACCTACTCTAGGAATTTTTTTCGAAAACGTGGTAATGCTATTTTTTCTGATATCACGATTCAAAAGCAATTTTATAAATTCTATAGTTTATTAGAAGTCGCGTTTTATATTAGGTAGTTTATTTATGAGCGGTCAAAAAAATTACATATTATGTTATGTTTTTAATCTACTTTATAAATATACTACATAACATAGCAAAATATAGATTATAAAAACTGTAACTGTACAGACTAATAAAGATTTTTATTATCCTTCAACTCATAAAGCATATCGTAGTATATACCATCTATAAACGTATAAATGAACGTTCCCATCGCCAATTGAAGGCAGTCGACGTCGCAGTTCATAACGATATTACAATTGTGTGACCCCCGGCCGTGGTCATGTTACAAGCGATAGCGAGAACGTAGCCAGGGGAATTGTACGAAATGAGGAATTTATGTATGTATTTCCTATTGAAAACAGGAAAGATATTCGAAAAAGAACTATTTTAGCTAGAAACATAAAAAAACAACTTGTAATCTGTCATTAATGCTACTCGGAGGAACACAGTAGAGTTTTAGCCGGTATTAATACGACGAAATCTCATCATTATAGCTAAGTCAGATTTTGCCACTAAAAAAATGTATCTTCCTCTTATCAAGCTAGTAAATAATGAACTATCATTGCGATTCTTGCTACTTTTGCAATTAACATTACATGTATGTTAGTAGCCCGCTCTCGCTTCCGCTCGTACAGTGACCGCGGCGTATCCCGCATCGCGCGGGCCATTTCAATATGAGCGGGGGTCAGCCGGCCGCGGCGAGCCAACGAAGCGACCCCTTTGCGCTTTGGCTATTAGTTGTTTAATGTCACTTTGATCAACTGTGTCGCGCGGTCACACGACATGTCATGGTTGTTTAGATGTTGAGTGATGGTAAAGAAGAATACATGTTACATACATATCATCACATAGTATAGGTTTAGTATAGCTTCTTGTTTCAACTCTTATAATTCGTTATTTTACAAAGAAATTTTTGCATGGAAGAATGGAGAGATACTGTAGCTTCAAACAACGTCAATCAAGTAATCAATCCGATTTTGTTGAATTTTAACCAGTTTAAAGCTATTCAATCTAAATAAACTTCTAGTCAGGAACCTTGAAGAATTCACAAGAAACTTGATAGTTACTATTTATTAAAGTAAAAGTAAATGGACAAATTCAAAAGGAAAAATTGACAAACAAAAAAACGGCACAAACCATCTGCCTCGACGAAATTTTTAACTCAGTTACGGCATACATGCTAGTCACCCATCAAAAATTCATCGATCGTTTTAATTTTATTTCAATGAAAACAAGGGTGGTAGCAACGTGCACCCTCTTGTTATGTGAGAGTTTAGGGTTGGTAACAATGTGTATTGGCCTTGAAAATTTAACAAATATGCACTGGTTTTAGTTTGAATGACATGTCATTTGACCCCTATACCTATGACCCCTATAACACAGGTTTAACCTAGCATAGGGGTCATTGTTTAAACTCTGTATGTAAAATATAAAAGTATGTACCTGCAAATAAGATCTGTATACACCTTGTGCTTTTGTTTTTTGAGTCAAATAAACTTTATTTTATTTTTATTTTTTTTTTATTTATTTGGATCATTTTTTTCTGGCAGTCCTAAAAGGAGATTCTCTAAATCATTGTTTTTTACGCTCAAATGTTGTTAGGACTTTTTATTACTGTGTGGATGTAATTTTCCCAAATATTACATTTGCTAATCGGCATAATATAATAACTAATCATAATTAGAATTGTTAGCTCGATATTGACGACTGTCATTGAATAAATATAACTGTATATGGAATTTTTAAATAACCCGTTATAAAAATGCCCTTCGACGGCCAGTCATATGTTGCCTTTAATAAAATAACGAACGGTTCGGACGACGAGCAAACAAAAGTGTAATTATGAATCGTTGACACACCGTGTGTGAGCGAACGACGCGACGGGGGAAAATATTGAATTTTAATTTTGTATCTTGGTCCGTGAAATTGAAATGTGCCGGTGCAAAGGAAATTTCGAACGAAATGCTTTTTGTTGTGAACGCTCCTGGTCGTGTACGATGATAATGTTTTCTTTTTGTTGAAATACTGGCTTTATTTACCCTTTCAATATACGTAGGAGGAACAGACAACGCTCGAAGCACAATGTTAGCATATAATTATAGTATATAATTAACTGTGCCGTTACACATATCATTTATATATTTAGTCAAATACTTACTTCATTAGTGGTCCAAGAAATGTCGTGTATTTAAAAATTCGAAAAGAACTATCGCCAACTATAATAACTCGATTGGCGAAAGAAGGATTCGAATCCCGCCTTGTGATCGATTTTTTTTCTATTATTCAAGAATTTATGTTTTTAATGCTATAAAAAGCTAACTAGATTATTAATCAATGACCATACTAAACACGCTCTTCATCTTTCCAGGTGTGAGCGCGAGCAAGATCGCCAAGCGGACGGACATAGCCCCAAACAAGGGCGGTCCGTTCGCGGCGGCGCTGCGCACGCTCGCCAAGAACGCGGGCCCCGACGCGAAGGACGGTGAGTCGCACACGCTTGATCCCCTACCTACCCCCCACAGAGCGAGCGATCGTGTAAACATAGTTGATGTTCTAGAATGTTCTAGAATACTCTAGAATCTTCAATAATAGTCGTGGACATATAGGGTATTGGATCAGGTCTCTAGGGAAGGTGGAAGTTGGATTTTTCAGGTCAATTTTACCCATTTAACCCAAAGGTTTGTGCACCTTACCAACCACACAAACTTTGGTTGGTGTTAAATTGTTCTATTTATAGCTTTGTAGAACTGTATTTCGATTCGGGTCAAGTTTAAAGTGTAGAGTTGAACGAACAATTAAGTGTCACAAATGCAGAAAGTTCAAGACGCTTTGCTTCCAAATTACTTGTGAAGATAGTTTGTGAATAATGTGGGTTTGATTATGGTTGTGGGGTGCAGTTTGCAAGAATGGTAGATTTGCGAATGTTATATCTGTTCTATTGAATTGATTTAAATAGACTGTGGGAATAATTTTGTTTTAGAGAGAAAAAAAAACACTGAAAACTTTAGGATGTGACTGTGATTTATAGAGAGAAAAAAAAAACTTGTGAAAAAGTTAGGATAATCTGCATAATATAATAAATTGTTGCAAATTGAAAATTAATGTTTATACGTGTGTTAAAGTTTTTTTAAGAATATCTACGGTAGGTAGGTATAATAAAATATATAAATGGTATACTGCAAGGAACATATTAGGTCCACAGATGTTTCTAATATATGAAAATGAAGGGATCATTACTTTAATGACGGAATACAGTTCTATTTCCATCTTAATCAACTGTTATAGATTCGCCCTCCCTGGAGACTGGTGTATTTCGAAACTCGACGTGTGGTGCATACTCGAGCAGTAATAATTAATATTGAACACATTAATAAGTTACACGATCGCTCGACACTTTTATTTTTCGTTTTTGTTTATTTAATTTAAAATTGCACTTGTTTGGTGCGCGTCCATACAACGTGTTAATCAATGAAGCTAATAATAATGTAATGTTAATGAATAATGTTACTAATCCAAAC
>CAJQZM010019694.1:0-17963 GCA_907164665.1 Colias nastes | reverse complement strand
TGTAAGATCATATTGTGAAAAGAGAAATAAAGGCTTTTTTATTTTTTATTTATTTAACCGAGTAAGGTTTGGACCAAGTTGAATTATAAAGGACGCCTGCCCAAGGGAAATCAGTATGCACAAGAGACAGACAGGTGAAATTTTACTTTTTTAAGACTGAAATTTTGAGATTTTATAGATGCAGTTAAATAAATTTGTCTTTCGACGGTTCAGTTACAAAGTTTTTTTATTACCATTTTGTTGTATGGGAATGAAATGGTCTTTAAAGAGCTCTTTAGACCGTTATGGACCATTGAATGCGTTAGTTTCCATTTATAAGCACTAATTAACTGTTGTTTGAATGACAACTACAAATTAATAGTTATAGATACTAAACTCGATAAAACATTGATTTTAATCTCAATAAAGTTCATTTCAAAATTAAAATCATTCAGATTTTAAATCAAAGCTATCAGCGAGGAACTGCTCACTTTAATCTCATTCACCCTAAGTTGTTTGATAAGTATGAAAAATCGTTAAGCACAAACCGATATTAACTCTCGTATTTGATTAGATTGAGGGTTCGAAGTACCTGGCTCCCTCAAATTTTATTGGAAGACTTCATTGGTTCTACCCCGATGGATAACAGATAAGGACGGAGTTAGTATAACAAGGTAAGTATATAAGTGGTTTGCTTTTATTGATCAGAAACTGGGAAACGGTTATCTTCCATTTATTGTGAGGATTATCGTTATGGAAGAAAACCAGATATTCTTTATTCGTGCACATTTTATTATGATTCGATATTTATAAAGAGTAATTAAATTAAACCATTTAAAATAAGGTCGAGGCCATATTTATTACGTCTCGTGTTGGGATTATTGTTCAGTATTTTCCACAAAATAGATTGGAAATATCTATAGCCTTCACTACAAAACAATTCGGTTGATATTTCAATTAATAATTATTTTTGAAAGATAATTTGAGACCAAGAAGTTGTTTGGATATTCCCAAAGGATTTTCTCGAGGAAAAGGGATGTTTAGGTGATTATTATCTAAAAGACGAAGTCAAAATAACTAAAATATGAAAGATTTGTGATAAAAATGTCTTAATAATTGATTGTTTATTTTAACAGGTTAATATGTACGTCGGACTTATCCTGACGCCTTTTCAGGGTCACCTCAAAAAGACAAAGTAATTAAAAGTGATTCGCCTTTCCCTAATGTTTAACAAAGTATAGCAGCAATTAATCAGAAAAGTACTTTCAAAGAGCTGACCTTTTTTTCCGAAGGGTGGATTGAAAGGGTTCATTCATTAGTCCAGTTCGTAATGATTAGTTAGGATTATAGAGTTAATAGCTTACAGAGCCTCATATTAGTTTATTTTAATTGCGCCATTTCGAGGGTGTGTGGTCTTCTTGGGTGCTATCTTTGGCTGTCATATGGTTCAAATATTACTTGAAGTGTTATTATAGTACTACAAACGTCAGTATGAACTTATTTTGCACTACGGATTTCTTATTACGATGAATTGCGATTAAGGTGAATATGCCTGCAACTCTGCAAGGAAGATTACGAGAGTAAACAAAACATTCATTGAAATAATTTACTAGAGATTAAACAAAGTGAAGAGCAAATGCTTTTTAAAACAAATTTTGAGAATGTACAAATACCACTATTCTTAATAAAACCTGCTAAGCATGCCATAAAGAGAAACAAAAACCACTAAGCTGATCATATAAAATAACGTACCGTAACTATCATTATTTATAACGCAATATAACAAGGTATCCCACAATATTCAGTACAAGTGAACATTTCTTTCATACGCAACACAATAGCAAAATAAACAAGGAGTATATTTATATCCCGAAACTCTGAGAGCCGCGGGCACGAAAATCCTATTTCTGTTGCGGCAAAAATATGTCTCGGAATTTTTAAGATATTAAATGCGTTCCTGTAATATATGCGACCCCTGCCTACTTGCGTCTGAAGAAGACAATTTGTATTCGCCAGGGAGGGATAGTGCATGCATTTGTTAGGTGCATACCGCGGGTTCGTGAGCCATTTTTCCGACCCCAAAATTTCGAAGCATTCATGTCGTGCTTTGCTTGAATAATGCAGTATATTGATAAACTTCACAGGTTTTTTTTGGATTCCGTGTTGTTGTGAAAAATAAGATTCATATTTTTATATACTCTCCCGAATTGTATTAAAAAATTGTTTCGTTGCTTATTAATATTCAATTAAGAAACTTGCATGTTGCAGGGAATTTCGTGAAATTGAAATCTCCTCCGCGAAAATTTAAATCGGATTTCTTAAATTGTTTATTGCGTAAAGTTTGCAAACAACAGTAACGAGGGGTAACGTCTTCATTTTGCGATCTTAAAACTTATTGAAATTCACAAACTCGCCTCGATTGGAGCGTAATAGTTAATCGAGTATTGTTTCTTTTTAAGAGTTTTTAATTAAGGAGTTTTCCAACGCTAAGCACTCTTGTCTGAGTTGTCTAATTGTATACCTCTTTCAATTGTACTTCAAAGTTACGCAATTATTCGAGACCCTTCGACTTTAACTATTGATTATCTCTAAGATAAATCTATTAATGGCTATTATATAAGTTTTATCATTGTTGAAGTGTATAATTTGGTCCGTTTAAAGGGTTTATTATGGATATTGTCTTATAGATCGTCTTTAGTCTATTGTTACTCTATTATACGGAATACGATGTCGTATAATAGAGAGAGAGATAATACGAATACGTTTTATAAAGATGATAAATAACTATTGTTGATTAAATATCTCTGAAAATTAACTATAGATAAGCTTATAAATCTAATCTTTAACCATATAAATTGTATAGTAATCTAAATAAAAAAGAATCCTTAACCGCATTCAACATAAAGCTACGTTTTTTCACAACTTAAAATAATAACGCGTAGGCGAACCACATAAAGGAACTCGAAAAGGTCCATAAAAGGAAACAGTAGAGTAGTTGCAGTAAGTGGCACTGTGTCATTATTTTAGCAGTACTTTACCCTTAACGTGTAACCCATTTCCATATGAGCTTACCTAGAAACGTAACAAAAACTGGGAAATGAGAGCGGCATTAAAAACCTCCGAATATGAAGGGAAACAATAAAACGAGCGAGTGACGATAGTTTAAGAGACGCGTGTGTTTTACGTTGTAAATTTTAATTGTCTATTGTCTAGTTGAATTTTCATTATAAAGAAGCATACTTTTAAAATTAAAAGGTATTTTCACATTAACATGCACGATAACATATCTGGCATTTAAAATTAATAAATAATTTTAGTTAAGTTACCTACGTTACTAGTAGGTAACTTAACTGAAACATAGTAAATTCGCATTCTCATTTATTAACTTTTCCTCTTTATACAGTCGACTCTCGATAATTCGAAACTCAAGGGACTCTTAAAATACTACGAATTATCGAGTGTTTGAAATATCAAATAGTTCGAAATTTGTGAGAGTAAATAAATAAAACTTCGAATTCTTAAGTGTTGATCAATTATTATTTATTAACTCCTATTCTATAACAATGACAAAAGTTTAGAGGTACATTCGTGTACATACATTTAATCATATAATGTGAATTAACTAAGTTTTCGAAAGAATTCTGTTAGGTATACTGGTTTGCTTCAAAGCATATTGCTGCTGCTCAGACTTATCAATAATTTTTTTTTAAGAGAAAAAGTGCCTTTTCCGTACTCCAGCAGTTTGAACAGCATTAATTTTCTCCTTATGCTTTATTATGGTTGAGAGAGTACTCAGAGGAATCTTAAATTCTTTTGCAACATCACTTTTCTTCTCACCTTCCTCTACTTTTTCGATTAACTTCTTCTTTTCAGCAATCGTCAAATATTTATACTTTCTAGGGCTCATGACTAACAGAAAATTTTAATCTGTATACACAACGAAAGATTAACAGTAACTGAATTATAACACAAACCAATTCGTTAGAGTGCGTGTCAAATAGTCAAACTAATCACTTATAATACCACAAGAGCTTCAAAATTATCGGGTATTTTCCGATAGGTTCGTTGCAAACAAATGAAGGAGTCAAGTTTTTAGTCAAGGTTAAAAAATCACGAGCGCGAAGCGCGAGTGATTTTTCCTGAAAAACTTGACGACTTTATTTGTTTGCAGGGAACCTTGAGGGAAATGCCAGATAATTTTGAAGCTCGTGTGGTATTCGGGGGATTATTTTTCCGTCCCAAATGTCGGCCAATAATTTCACAATTGAATGCAACCTGTCAGTTTGACGTCAACGACCAGAGAAAATTTTCAAAAAATTATCAGTATAATACCATGTAGGTTGTACCACGTGACGTCGAATGGTGCAATTCTATTGGTCGATATTTGGGTCGGAAAAATAATCATAACAAAAACAATACACGTTTGAACTTGTCGCAAAATCGTATTTGTACGTTAGTACTAGAATGATTGTTAAATATTTCCGCCTCTTTCTCTCTGCAACTTCGAATTGTCGAATGTTGAACGCCGATGAGTTCGAATTAACGCGTCGTTTTGTTATATAGCAATGATTTTTTTGTTTGAATTACCAAGTGTACAAAAATGTATGGATTTAGTTCGAAATATAAAGAGATTTCGTAGGGACCTCGTGATGACTTTGAATTATAGAGAGGTTTGAATTATCGCAGGTTTGAATTAATGAGAGTCGACTGTAGTACCTAACTACCGTGTGTGTAAATAGATGACGAGTTAATAGATAAACAGATCACACATTACATTATTAATGCCCAAGATGGCACAATAATAAATAATTTACATATTTATAAAGTTAATATGTACAAAAGAAGCACAGCTCCTAGTCTACGCTTTCGCAAACATATTAAGCGCTGGCGTCTTATCCACGTAACTCGTTACCGGGAAGTGCTCATGAAAATTCTTTCATTCCGGGAACGGTTCACCTTGAGAACACTTACGGTACAAATGAAACAAGGTCAAGATTCTCTTTCGAGGAATCAAGCTTTTCATGCAGTATTTATGAAAAGAATTTTATAATTATACGCTGCGGCGTTTGTATACATTTCAATGCAATTTATTATAATTAGCAGGAATATGGTTGAGATTTGCTTTGGAATATTGCTAACATTTTATGAATAAATAATTCTTGTTTTTAATTTTTTGTATGAGAGTTGTAGTGAATTGATATCGCAGTTGCAATCAGATTTACTAACATTTAATCTTGTAATATTTATCAGTGTCGTGCAAAGCTGAAGAATGCTTTATTTTTACCTCATAAATGTGTATGTTCCTATATTTTAATTTTTAAATGCTCAATCAAATCATAGAACAACAAATAATAGAACTTAGTTCAATTTAGATACTAAAAGCTAAAAAAAAAAAACTGTTAACCCGGCCAAATCGGACCTATAGGTACGGGCTAGAACGTTCTAGTGCAAAATATGTTAAAAAAAGTTTCATTTTTCATAAAAAGCAGTAGCTGAACAAACTCCGTACCAAATGAATATTTATGCTGGCTGAAATTTTTTATTTAAAAAAGCAATCCGCGAATTGCAATTTTACAATCCAGTGAAGTGGTCATTACTATGATTTTGTCACTTTCATACATTTCCCAATTTTTTTTATTCGTATGCATAATATCAATGCAATGAAAACCCTTTGATATTAACATTGATTTATTCGGCTTTTGAAACAAACATTTCGCTTAACTATTTAAATGTTTTTGTTTACAAAGTAATACAGTTTCATTTTAGTTTACGCTTTCTTTAAAAATGTTTAAAAAGTCATTTGGCAGAATTTCTCTGAATTAATTAGGTTGTATTAAGTCGCAAATTAATAAGAAGTTGCTAAGAAATAACATCGTAAATAATTACGTAAAAATCTCTGTTTACATTGACTTCAAACTAACATGAATATTTGCAATATCTTGAAGATACATTCACGTGATATTTAACTTTAATAGAGTTACGGCTGTTGTTACACTTTACCAGCGAATTACTCCTTAACGATAGTTTGTGCCTGGCCCTCGGGGACCGTCTTGAAATACGATCAATTAGACAAAATAGGGTGAGCGAAACACCCAAGAGAAATTTATATGGTTATTAATGTTGTGTTTATTATAACTATGTTTATGATGGTGTTAATATATTATGTTAGTTAAAATATTTTTAATATGTGGGCTTTGTGGTTGTTGTCGTGCGGAATTTACTAGATTAATATTATAGAGAAGATTAGAAGAAAGATGCTACGTTGTAAGTTTCATGGTTATAACGATATAACTCAAATATTCTTTGACTGATTACGACAAAGCGCCTACAAGCGCGTAGCATAACTGTAAAATATTCTAATAATATATTAATATTCATGTACATAAAGGCCATATAAAAGTAGCATTTCCAAATCATACCGTGAGATAAACCTGTGACTTATTGACTAACGTAAAAAGTATTTTTCGACGTTTCAACTTTTACGAGGGCTAGGGAAATAGAACGTAAAAGGGTATTTCTTATCGTTTGAAGATTTGGTGGTGGATTGCATAAAAGAACAATAACATGAACATGATTTACGGTTACCCATCTATATGTATCTATGATGGCATCCTTATCTATTCCTAATGTAATGTGGTAAGGGACTGTGGTTCAAATGTCACTGCCAGCTGGTGACAATTGATTGTATTGCTTCCTGTTTGTATACTTATTGATATAGTTTCCTAATATAATTATAATTACCCTCCTAATTTAATGATTAAATGTGTTGTTATCACGTGTATGTGTAGACATACTAATGTGTATCATGTATATGTTAGAGTGACGTGATGTACAGTTTTGTTAGGGAGTTATAATACATTATTTAATATCCGATGTGGGTAAATATAATGACGCGGTTAAATGACAAGAGAAATGCATTTAACCTTGTCTGTCTCATCTGTCTTATATATCATATCACAAAGCTTCCTGATAAATAATTCTGTTGAAATACAAATCAATACATTTTTGACCAAACGTATGTATCATGTTCATTGTTCATCACAAGATACACGCATTCCCTACAAATTTCATTTGAATTAGTACATCCTATCCTATCCTACTAATAGTATAAATGCGAAAGTTGGATACAGGATGGATGTGTATGTGTATGTTTGTTACTCTTTCACGCAAATGCTACTGAACCGATTACAATGAAATTTAGCACACATATAGAGGGTAACTTGGATTAACACATAGGATACTGGATAGGTTTTATCCCGGAAATCCCCCGGAAACGGGAACTATGCGGGTTTTTCTTTGAAAACGTGGACGAAGTCGCGGGCGGAAAGTTAGTATGCTAATATACGCACAGTTAAGTATAGACGCATTCATTAGCACTGGGCCAGACAAAACCGCCATTTAAGTGGGCACTGTCTATCGCACTGCGGTTGGAGCAAATGAGAGACGAGACAGAATATTTATAGAGATCTAATATAAGAGAGATAATATAATACTATAGAGTATAGACTAATGACAATTATTCTAAAAGGAAATATTTATTCGTTTTCACGATATCGATTAATTTTAAGTGTGCATATAATTTTGTGGATATATATGGTTAAGGATAGGTATAGTTTCACATTTAAATTTTTAGATAAATTAATGTATTTAATAAATTCTACCTGATTGTAAAGTTACGTAAAACGTTTAGAAGTAATCAATGAAATAATTAATTCTAATAGTCGCTTTAATTACAACGTAAAACATCAAATAATTGCTAAAAGGTAATACATATATATAGAAATATATAAAATAAAATAAAATATAAAAGGTATATAATAATAATGAATACAAATTTAAAAGTACCATTACAGCCTACCTACGATAGCATTGTCAGAGTAAGGCTTTATCTCAAATTGTACAACTTTGGCTTGGCGTATAATTAGTGGTAATATTTCAAAGTTTAAACTTGTATACATGTAGTTTCATTGTTTGAGATAAGACGAAAGTTTGTGGGATGTTTTATGATAGCAAGAGGGCTATTGTTTATGTAGACTTTGATATAGTTCACAATTCATGATTAATGAATAAATAAGATTCTAGTATGAATAGATTTTAAGTCAAACTCTTGTACGCGTCATTTGGCATTCTTTAAATTATTAAAAGTAGAATAATTTACATTTCAATCTATTTAATTAATTAATGATCGAAACGGCTTTAATTTCACGGATTAATATTCATTGGTCTCTACCACCTCTACGAAGTAACTCTAATCATACAAATTTTATAGAAAACTGGCTTGCTAAAATCTATATTCTTAATGCGGATAAATTCACAGTCTCAGGTTAGTATTCAATTATTTTGAAATTACTCAAAAAACTGAAAATATAACTAATTAGTGAAGCTTAGCTTTTCAATGCACCTATTATTTGATCTCGTAGCACCGTAGCACGTCCTACGATTACAATTTACTCTCCTATATAGTACATTCAGTAAATACTCGAACTAGATTAAACAAAAATCTTGCATTTTCATATTTGCACAACACTGTATAAAATACGACTGTAACGTAGAAATTGTTTTAAAATTTACGTACTCTTTATTCAGGTTACGATACTGTGAAATTAAAATTCAAGTGTTGGATGGAAATTACGACCTCCATTTATTATATTACATGAATTTTTCATACTGCAATGAGCGTACTTACGGAAAATATGGAGTAAAAATGTTGCTTAATTTAACATTGCATTGTTCTCTTTAATTAATATCCGCTGGATTAATTAAAACTTATAAAATAACGCTTTTTTAATAATATACTTGCAAGTATGAAATATTTGAAATTTCGTATTAATATTCATATGTGGATTATGATTATTTTTACTAGCCGCGCCGCGCGGTTTTACCCGCGTGGCTCCCCTCCTTTTGGTCTTAGCGTGATGATATATTGCCTATAGCCTTCCTCCAAATGGGCTATCTAACACAGAAATATTTTTTCAAATCGGAACAGTAGTTCCTGAGATTAGCGCGTTCAAACAAACAAACAAACAAACAAACTCTTCAGCTTTATAATATCAAGTATAGATAAACATGAAGTTAAAATATTTATGAATCAACTTTCCACAAAATATTATTTTTGATGCGCCATACACACAACTATTTCCACGAATGTTAAAAAACACATCAGTATATTTTCGTTCCTCATACTACCCCGGAGCGAGTACCTAAACGAAAACTTAATTAGTAGGAAACAGTATAGAAATATGAATTGTAAAAATTGGGTTTGCTGGAAAAAATGGCGTCCACTGTAAGTGCGGTATACGCTTCGTATCCTGCCAAGCCTGCCGTTAATTTCGTAAGAGCCTTTACATCTGAAGATTTTGTATATTTTAATTAATTAAAATAGTTTTTTGAAGTGAAACTTCTTTATCGGGGTTGGAAAAAAATTTAGTGTAACATTTTTTCGTTACGCGTGACATTTTTCCGTTACGCGCCATCTTTTTCTTATCCCTACCACGCGTGATTCGACGTATGTATTTCTGTAAAGTTGCATATAGTAAATTATTTTTTGAAAAATAAGGTCATAAAGAAGTTTCACTTCTTACGTGTGTACACTAGTACACGCACACATTTTTTTTTAATATTTGGTGTGGCTGCAACCACAGCTGCAACACACGTTACGGTAAACCTTTTTTCTACGAAGGCTGCCAACCTTCGTAAAAAATGCTACAGTCTTTCGTAGTCGTCCTACCAACTACTGTTGAGACTGACTTTTTATTTGGTCAGTTGAATAACTTTGTAGCCACGAATTCAGAGCCTTTGTCTTCTAAACCCATAGATTGTTTTCTATACATTGAGTGCAATTAGCCAATTGCTCCTGGCTAATTACACTATCACTAATTAGTTATCTGTTGATATGGACGATGTTTATTCATGGTTGATTTTACAATATACTAGGATTCGACTTTTTGGTATTTCTCTTATTAATTTAAATTCTTATTTATTGTTTATTACCGCCCGCGGCTTCGCCCGCTTTGTCTAAAACCTAATTAATTATATACTAAAACCTTCCTCTTGAATCACTCTATCTATTAAAAGAAAACCGCATCAAAATCCGTTGCGTAGTTTTAAAGATTTAAGCATACAAAGGGACATAGGGACATAGGGACAGAGAAAGCGACTTTGTTTTATACTATGTAGTGATATTACAATGTTCAATACACGGGTTCAATCTTATATATAAAATTCTCGTGTCACAATGTTAGTCTGCATACTCCTCCGAAACGGGTGGACCGATTCTCATGAAATTTTCTGTGCATATCGGGTAAGTCTGAGAATCGGCCAACATCTATTTTTCATATGTACCACGGGCGAAGCCGGGGCGGACCGCTAGTCTTATATATAAAAATGAATCGCAAAATGTGTTGGTAAGCGCATAACTCGAGAACGGCTGAACCGATTTCGATAATTCTTTTTTTATTATATTCCTTGAAGTACGAGGATGGTTCTTATGTAGAGAAAACGTAAACATGTACCACGGGCGAAGCCGGGGCGGACCGCTAGTATCAATATAAATGTGTGGTTCTTTTTTGAAAAATACACGTTCATTAAGAGATAATCATAATCGTAAATTTATATTCTTCGTCTTTCAATAAGAAATATAATATCTCAATCAAAGCTAGGCTCAATCAAATAAAAACGCATTCATCTGATCGTATGAACGGCATCGAAAGAGAGAACACTGAACATTTTTCACCGCACTCGTAATTACTTGGCGAAAATAAACAACTCGATTACATCGCTTTTTAATGAAAGTTGATGAAATTGAATTTGCTAGTTCCGCTTTTGTTTCTGGCAGTTTTAAAAATCAATGTTTTGTAGGCGTAGCAGTTTGCATGTTCGACTTCATCAATATTTGCTGAAAGTTAAATTACGTACATACTAGGGTTGTATAAAAAGATAGAGGTTATGAGGTTTATCTGGTTTTAGATGTACTCAATTGTGATATTCATGTCTGATGAAACACTTTATTTATTAATTATCGGATAAAAATTAAAAAGTTCAAGTTGTGCAGTGAGAAGATTAATGATATTATTATGCACATAAATACATGTTTTCAATCTTTATTCTAAAGCAAACGTGTAAAATATCGCATTGGTAATAATCACACAGTCTCAGGAAAAGTATATACCTATAGATAACTGTTTGTTCATGAAAAGAATTGTAATAATATTAATGAATGCAGGAAATTAAATAATAAAAAAATATCAACGGTCCTTATGACACGTTTACAACGAACGACACGATTTTCGTCGGCGATTTTGTCAAATAATATAATTTACAATTTTACTCTCTCTCATTCATGTTACATAAAAGGTTACTGAAATTTTGGTTTTAATGTACTGGATATGTTGTGTTTAGCTTATTTGTCAGTTCAAATAAATATAAAAGAAAAAAAATTTCATCAAAAAGTTTAAGTAAGCTATTACTTAACTGCAGCAAGCGGTGAAATCAGCACTTACTCTTGCAAAAAGGCCTCAATTTAAATTGAATACACATCTCAACCCGGATCCGCTTTAGCAAAAACCTTAACGACATAAGCACGGCATGCTAAATGGGTCAAGACGTAACGATGCCTTACGGCCACCACGTCATGTCAACGAGACACGAAGTAGGCGCTTGGAAATAATTACGTTTTTGTTTCAAATGCTATGTGGAATTGTGGCTTAAAGTTTAGGTTGTTTGACGTCGGTTGTGGTACTTATGTTAACAATATAATTTATTTTTAGTACCTACTCTACTTGTATTATTTGCAAAAACATCAGAGGACTTAAGCAAGATGATAAATGACCTAGCATTCGAAAGTGCGAAGGCAGGATTAAAGCTAAATCCGGACAAAATCAAAATTATGACCAATGGCAAAAAATACCCGGTAACACTGGAACAAAAACAAATGTCATACGTTGAAGATTGCATCTACCTCGGCCCACTAATATCCCCAGAGGACAACGAAAGCAAGGAAGTTGATCGAAGAGTTGTGAATGGCTGGAAAAAGTATTGGTCTCTTAAAGAAGTAATGAAAGACAATAACCTACACATTTCAAATAAAACTAAATTATTCAACACATGCATCCTACCTGTGCTGACGTATGGAAGTGAAACGTGGGCTCTACCAAAAAACATAACAAACAAACCCCGCATCTGTCAAAATTCCATGGAAAGGAGCATGACTGGCATCAAAAGAAAAGACAAAATAAAGCAAAGCAGCATCAGATACAAGACTTAGGTCCAGGACATAACACTGAAGATAAGAAGGCAAAAGTGGAAATGGGCGGGGCACATGATCAGGGGTAAAGAAAAATGGAGCAAAATAACTACACAGTGGTACCCAAGAGAAGGAAAGAGAATGAGAGGTAGACCCCAAAAAAGATGGGACGATGACATTAAACAGGTAGCGGGTACAACTTGGGGTAGAGTGGCCATATAAAGGCCCGAATGGAAGAGATTGGAGGAGGCCTTTGCCAACTGGCAAACGGACACGCAAAAAGTGGATCAAACCTACCATATATAATACATACATGTCTTCAAAAGTCTGATCAAAGGCTAATAATAATAAAAAAAAACTACTTTACTAATACTGCCTCATTACTCGAATTAGATTTAAAATATATTTATGCCCTGATAATAATGCAATTGGTTTAGTAGTTTTTGATATATCTACAAAAATATAACGTATATTAATAAAGTTAAATCATTGTAGTATGATTTATTAGATTTTTTGTTGTTTCAATTTGTGATGCTTTATGACTCAAAATATTTACGCAAATAGTGATAAATCGAGCCTAAGGCTCCCAATGTATGTAATATTCAAAATAATATCCATAATTCGTAGCTCCGTGTAGAAGGCTTTCATAACCCAGCCCTTGCGGTTGTCCCAAGCAACGCGTATAACTCGATTGCGAACTAATGTGTCATGTTGCACTTGCACTAATGTGTTTTAGCTAAACTGTTTTGGAACTGGGTTCTGATTTTGTAGCTTGATTTCTAAATGTAGAGCTCTGTTTTTTTGGTTGTAAATATTGTGCTGATATAAATGCATGGAGATAGAAATGCATGCATGGTGAGCAAACATAAAGTTAAGTTTGTTGTTTTAAATAAAAAAACATCAAATAGGCTTTTGGATTGACTTTTATTTATCTTTCTTCCATTTTGTATTTATATTCGTCTATTTTAATCTTTTGCATTACCTGATTTAACTATTTTGTTTCAAATATAAATAATGTTCAATTTAAACATAATAAGTCATCTAAAAGTAGGCACGTACTTTATGCGCGTACTCTAAACTTATAAATATTTTTTAATTATAATTGACTCGTACTTTGTTCTATTAATCAAACTATAAATAACAAACAAGTAAAGTAATCATTGAATTCAGTAAAATAGTTAGAAACAAACTTCTGGAAGTTTCCGTTGTTAAATAATACCCTTCGTCCTACATACGAACTCTGTCAATATTAAACATAGTTTTAATTGTTTTCCGTATAGTTCGTATCGGAATTGTATATTTGATAAACCTTCATAAAGTTTTCATAGAATTTATCCGTAAGTACCTATTTGTTATAATAATTCCTAGAAGGATGTTATTATTTCTTCAAAGATTGTATTTAATGTTTATGGCAACATTCGTATTTCATTAAATCTTTTAATAAATTAATGAAACATTACTTACGTATAAATTAAAAAAAAAGGTGTTATTAGTAGTATGCAATTAAATGTCCCCTTTAAATGAAATAGTTTAGATTCGTTTATTCACGTTAAGTTTATAGATAGATAGTAATAACCCGAACATAATATAAAGTTATTCTTGGTTTAATTAAGTACAAGACAAATAAATTTTCCACAATATTAATCGATCCAATCCTATCTAAAGAAACTCTATTTAATGTAAGTCTCTAGTCCCTCTTCATATTTGTATAGGATTTTAGACGGGCATAAGATATAATAGGCTGTCAATATCAGAAGGTTAAAGAGGACATGACTCCAATACATGAATATGAAATATATAACAATTAATATAATACTAAAAACGTTTGCTTGATTTTAATATATTTTTTTAGTAAACGTGGATGAATTCTTAGAAAATCTTAAAGAGTTTTTTTCGTATCCATAGCATAAGATAATATTATAGAGACGAATATTTTTTTGTTGGTTTGGATGTGTAGATGAATAGTTGTATGTATGGATTGTTGAATGAGTGTATTCCTTCACACAACAAATTAAAAAAATAATTGATTAGACGAGTTTTTTTACGATCATACAATCACAGGTCTATCTAGAATAGCGTGTTTCATAAAAACATTATATAAATAGAACAAAACCCAAAGAAAAACCCAAAAAATCCGGTTATACAATCACGAAAATAGCTCGGTCAACCGGCTTAACTCGAAATACGCATTGAAACAAATTCGCCGCGACCGCTCGTCTGAACTTGATGTAATATCCGCTGAATCAATTCATTGCCGTCCACCATTACCGTACAAAAGCACATTCAGTTTACGCTCCATGCGTTTAATTCATGTAATCAACTCTCGTACCTATCACACGTGTTAAAGGTGTAATTTGGTGTGAATGCTTTATGCATGTAAATTGTTAAGTAGCTTAAGAGCGGCCTGATTAATTGATGTCATTGTCCATTTAGCAGTTCTGGTTATATTTTAACGAAATTGTAACTGCGGTTATATGTAAGGTAGCTTTATAACAGAGTCTAGCTCTTTAGCCGTTAAACATTAATTATACAACTATGCTACTAATATTATAAACGCAAAAATTTCTAAGAATATAATAGATATGAAAACACTGAAATTTTCCGATGATACTCGGCAGTTAGTTAGCTTATGTACAAGAAACACCTAAGAAATACTTGCTTAAATCCGCGGGTGAAACCGCGCGGCACAGATAGTAATAAGAAAATAATACATTAATAAGACCTGATGGCAATTCAATATATCAATTCCGGTAGTTTTAATTTTAACCATTTAATAACGATATTATCAGAAATTTCAGCTAAATGATGATGAAAGGTAATAAAGGGTTCTTCAGTAAAATAGATTCGATAAACAAGGAACTTCAGAGAAATGGTTAATATCAGTTTCTTGTTATTTAATAGTAACAACTATCTAATGGAAACTTGTTCAAGTTCTAGAAATTGTTTATATCATTATTTTGTATCCAACGTAACAGTGTGCTCCTTCAGCATTCCTTGAATAATTTAATGATTATTTACAACAACCTTTTCATATCTATTAAAAAGTTTTAAAATGACAGGAAAAAATGACCTCTATTAATACACCACAAACGTTAATTCAGCCTACGATTCTCTAAACCCGCTTAAAATAGTTTCATGTTCCTTAAATCCGGAGCTATGAAGCCACAATTAGTTCCTTTAAAATTGAAGTTCCATGTTCAGCGAAAGCTTGTTTCATTTAGTTTGCAAATGCAATTAAAGGGTTAATTTACGATACAAAATCGAGTTCCCTATTCTTGGGAAGTTGGAATGAGGCTCTCCTCAAGCGTCGACAATGTAGAACTCGGATAGCGGTGGAATTAATTTTACCTACTGCAACTTAATATAATTGTGTTTCGTCATTCGTGTCGTTGGTTGTTTCTTGAGCATTTAAGGGTATTGCTCTCTTTATTTTTGAGGGCATTTTCATAAATGTTTAGGTACGTTTATTTTGTTAAAATTAATGTTAAATAAACTTACGAATTTCGAATTTCTTAAGGGAGTACAGAAAAATGTAAATTTGAAATAATTTGAATTTAAAATCATCTACAGCAATGCCCTTAACTGCGTATGAACTTTTCAAGTAGCAACACAAACTTCAGCTGAACGAACGTAATATGATAAACAGTAACAAAGTTAGGAAAATTATAAAACACGCATTCGCACCCCGCTCCTAAATGCAAACAGTCAACCGTTTTGCCCAACTCCGGCTGTCGTTGAACTCAAACAGAGGGTAACAGGAAACCCAAATATCGATGAGCTCCCGTATCAGTCAATATTGTAGGATACGTGATACAATGCTCCACAATGGGAGGGCTCAAATAGACTTGGTTGCAAAATGCAAACTTTATAATTGGCCATAGCCCTTGAATACTGAACCCTTGCTATGGGATTGATAATTAACTCCACGGATCTGTGACAATATCCAGCTCCCAGGACGAGAAGCAGCAGTTTGGATAAGTTGTTTATACTCAAAATTGAGCCTATTAACGATGTAATAAATATCAATTTGCGTTACGAATTCCGTCTGAAATAGGTCTATTAAAAATATAGTCATAATGACCAAGAATAATATGTAATCGTGTTTTTATGGTTAAGAAGATATGATTTTTGTTTCAGGTTATTTATATGGATCATAACTATTATGATTTTTTAATTTATCAAAGAATTGACTGTAAGAATAAAAATCTTATGCATCTTCATTAAAATCTTGAAAGTGATGAATCGGCTATCACGTATATAAAATTTCATACTTTAGAAATTATCTTAAATATTTAAAGAAATTCTATGTAGATTAGCTAATATATTCTATGACTTGGCCTCCTTTCTCCCATAGAAGACGTTCTATGCTACGAGGTGAATGGATTCCAATTTGCTTGTCAAATAGGACTGCGTCAATTCATGGCTTTCATATACAACGGATAGACTACTGTAGGGCGTTTGTCCACTACAAGGAATTTTACGGTCCGGCATTCCGATTTTTTACGGTCCGGTATGGCACGCCATTAATCTAAGTACTAGCTTGTGCACTATACGTAATTTTACTGTCCGACATTTTACTTTTCCCTATTCCGGATGGTTTTTTGTGTCTACGAGTCGCTGTAGGTATAATTGTTTTCGAATGCCCACTTGCTTGGATTTTACTCTTTTTACTGCATATGCCAATTGAAAGCAAGCTCTTGTTTTACTTTCTTTTAGTTGGCAATGAGATTTGAGAAGTCGGTATTGTTATTTTATATACATTGACCAAGCATTGACCTATAATTATTATCTAAGTAAGTGTTGGTAAGTTAAAGTTCAAGTGGGAATAGCTTTAGCTCCTCGTCACCGATTAAAATAAATAAGTGAAACACGCATTTTAAATCTCTTACGGAACTTTACTTTTTATTATAACGAAGTAATATAATATTTCATATTCTATATTTTTTACTCGTTTCTTGTAAAATGCAAAAACAATCATTTATGATAGCATTATACCGCCAAACTTCCTTGAACTGTACCGCACTGATCCGAGTAAAGACGGACAGGTGCACAAGCAATTCATCGGTTTTTTCATGCCACACCGGACCGTAAAAAATCGGAATGCCGGACAGTAAAATTCCTTGTAGTGCACAAGCGCCCTAACATGCTGTTAATATAATATAACTTGATAATATAATAGTGTTTGTGAATAGTGCCTCTCGGTTATTGAACGGGTCTTGATTGGTTAGGGACTGTTGGAAGCCATTTGTCTTGCTGTAGAATACACATTTAATAGCGATGGTCGAGTATAGGTTATCTTCAAGCGTACACTCTTACTACACTCGCTCGAAAAAAAACTGACTCAATGTTTTCTATTCCTTTTCATCAAATGTTGCAGTTTCCATATTGTTTTATAGGTTGTCCACAATCCTGAAACAATTAGAACATAGAATTACAACATAGAAAATAAAAATATATTTGTAGGTTTATGTCAATTGTTACTAATGTGGAGTTAAATGAAAAAAATACTACGAGTGGCGTGTTTTATATTATAAAAATAATTACGTTAAAAAAAACCGACTTCAAAAACGGAAAAGAAAAAATTTTAAAAAGATTTTATATTATTAATTACTACTTATTATTTAGTTGTGCTATTTACTAAATAGGTTTCTCACTCACTCACTCATTGCTCATCGAATTTAGGTATTACATGTTTCATGTGAAATTGGTTGTCATGCAATCTTCTGCAACTGAGTGGATAAAC
>CAJQZM010019692.1:0-19879 GCA_907164665.1 Colias nastes | reverse complement strand
CGTCGCTTGTAACTTTTTACCTTTAAGACTTACAGAATAATCATGTATGAAAAAAATGTAGGTAATTTTGTCTTCTTTGAACCCCTCATAGACACTTTTGTGATTTAGTAAACAATTGAGAAGTTATTTAAAATATACCTAATTTTAGCACCTTTAATTCAAGATGGCGGCTAGCGCCTGGGTCCGTCAAGGTCGAAAACTTGGATTTTGATTAACCTTTCATACCTAAACAATATCGTTTCAAAACATTTTCTACGCCACCTTTTGTAGAGCATAAATACCTACAGACTGGATTAAAAAGCTCAAAGCTTACAGCTCTCAAAATTAACGTTTTCAGGGTTCCTTAGAGATTCTTAGAGAATTACTTTGTCTGGACGACATTTAATGATTTAGAAATTAATGACTTTAAAGGATTTTAAACGCGATTTTTTTCATCATAATATAAATCCGACGTTTCACACACTTTGCAGCGAGCGTGGTCACGGGGAGACTGGCGTTAAAGACTTTAATTACTAAATGTATAATACTCGCGTAAAATCAAACGTTAGGAAATACATCATTTAATAATAATTACCTGTATAATATCACCATAGTTACCACCATTAGCGGTAAAGTTGAGGTAGCATATGAACGGCAGATGGTCTTCCCTCGGCCGCCTGACTTCTAACTCGTATGTCCGACCCACGTCCCCCATGTAGGTACGATTGCATGCTGGAAAAACAATTGTATTATTGCACTTATACGAAAAGATAAACTAAGTTAATAATTGGTACTTAAAAGCACCGTCTTAACTTGTAGGAATGGGACCTTGAAAAAATGCACCATACTTTTTCTAATAGTGAAAAAAAGAATAAGTGAAATCGCAGTGAAAAGACTTTAATTAATTAGTATTTAACATATAATTCAGCCGTATAAGAATATAATGTTACGTTATACAAATATCGATCTGCAATTCCGTTTTCATTATTGGCAGCATCATATTTTATTTAGGTTTAATTTGTTGACAGACAGAATATTGTTTCTTGTAATCACTACTTCTTATCTCAAAAAGCTTTCGCCTGTTTGTCTGTTATTCAAGAATGGGTAGAGTCATTCCATGCATACACGTATAAAATTCCACACGAACGAAGCCGGGTAGTATTGCTATACGATATAGTTGCCTGGCACTAAATTTAGCTTGGTCACTACAACATCGTCTATCTAATATTTACACTAGGCGACGTAAGCATATTTGAATCAAACAAAAAGAGACAATATTGGTTTTGTTGAAGGTTGTTTGCTGAACTATTTCAATTTCAAACTATATATGTTATAATTATAAAAGTTAAAGTCAGGTCAAAAGGAAACTTAGTGATAATGAGTCTTGTTATCAAAGTTTAATATCAACATGGAACGTTACATATTAATTTGTAAAATAATACTTTTATTGTAACTGTAATTGTAGATGCTAAGTTTCTAGCGAAAATTAGTAGTTTAGTTTGTTTTTAATGGAAATTGAATACGAGTTGAATATGAAGGAATATAATTAAATTTTACTTTTTCTATGATACCTTTTATTTATCCTTTATAAAACATTTCTAGTACATAATATGTAATCGTACATCTTAAGTCGTAAAATACATACTTATCGTACCACATACGGACGGACAGATACAAAGTGAGATCTTGATGGCACCATTTTGGTACAGCGCCTTAAAATACACAAAATTTTCAACAAGCTATGCTGAATTCTAAGACATTTTTCTCATTCCAAACAAAATAGCCGACCCCAATTCAACATGAAACAGCAAATATTCCTTGTAAATTGTAATCATAAATCTCCGTTTACAATTAACGAAAACTTTCAGGCACCTGGCCCATTGTTAATCTTTTCATAAAAATAGGAAAATAAAAAGAAAAGAATTTAAATAAAGCCTCGAGCACAATAGAAAGCAGCTATATTTTTACAACCTTTTATAAAGCCTTTTGTCCTACTGACAGCGCATTAAGCACATAGCATAAGAAGTGTTCACTTCGCCGCGAACATTATTGTTCATTTAATTCCTTTCTCCTGTGATCTAAATTGCTTTTACGGTACTGTCATTTTCAAGTTTCGAATTTAGTATTTTTGCTGTAAGCTTATTGTAAATGTTGAAATTATAGGAATTATAATCCTAAACATTATAGTTCTCAGTTTATCATTCTATTTGCTTTAATACAAACCACAAAAATGGCCAAAAAAATACGAAACAATATAAATATTGACTCAATATTATCCAAATCCTGCCTAAATAAAGAACACAATAGAATTTATTATCATGTGAAGAATTCTTAGAGTTCGAAATGTTTTTCGGATCAGTTTTCAGATCACTCAAACTATAATATTTGCCCTTAGTTCTTTAAAAAATAGAAGAAGAATGGGATAAGGTCAGACTTATAAAACTTTCAAAGTATAAGTAGGTACATACTTCTTTTGTTGTCCAGTCCACGTCCAATGTCACACATTATACAACTTAAGAACTGCTGGACATATTTTTCTTTGCCTCGAATAATAGAACGGCGATTAAAAATTTCACGAAAAAGAAATAACGAGTTCTGAAGAATTCATGATGCGATTCGCCGGGTCTGCTGGTCATTATATAAACTAAAATAAAAAGTATATTTATTTAGTCTGTTTCGTTCTCCATTGGACATTCAGAAGGTCTATGAGCGAAACAACGATCGTGTATCATTTCGTTATGATAATACGGAAAATGCTCTTACATGAGCTTTAAAATTTACTTATTACTACATTCATATTTCATATACTTTAACTCAGTTCGATTCATTATTTAGAGAATCTATATTAATATTATATAGCTGAAAAGTTTGTTTATTTGCTTGTTTGGACGCGCTCATCTCAGGAACTACTGGTCCGATTTGAAAAATTATTTCAGTGTTAGACAGCTCATTTATCTAGAAAGGCTATATATCATTACGCTAAGACCAACACGAGTGGAGCCACGCGGGTGAAACCGCGAAGCGCAGATAGTTATCAATTCATACCTAATCCAAATGTTGCATTACAACATTAATTGCCTCAGATGCTCAAGATGTCAACACTCAGAAGTACTTATACTATGACTTATACTTTCTTCCTTACACTTATTGCAACTAATCATTAACTAAATATGATCTTGAAGCTACTAAAAGCGTACTGTAAATGATAATTAAAACGCAGCTTTGTTGAAAATGTTCAAATAGTGGCCACGTTTTGCTAATTACGTGCGAGCTTTGCTATGGTAATGCCTGCATTTATAAAGTATGGATAACTGGGGTTAAGCTGCTATAAAATAATGCAGATATACAGTTTTATGCTTTGAATTGTAATTATGTGAATAGCTTTCATATAATTAATATTTTTGTTTGGTGGTTTACGTTATAGCGCGGTAATATACTGATTATTGTTGATTAGGTGTGTTTGTGCTGGTAAAAACACCGCAAAATCATGATTAAAATCTAGGTTATAACGGGTACCTTAATGTAATAAAGTACCATTAGAACCCGAGGTATGTTGAGTTATATTAGATTTGAATATAATATGACGGTAGCTCAACATTAAATAAAATAGGTCCAAGGCTTATACTTATTGATGGAAACTCAAATTATATATTAATTTATTGTTTTAACTTTAAAAACAAACTAAGGAAGAATGATAAAACCAAAATCCTATCGAATTGAAACAGCTCTCAACAAAAATCAAACCCAACAAATCCATAGAATCATGATCTCCCAGATGTCACACAGTTGCAAATCGAGCGTACACGCTCACTCAACCATAAAACTATCTAACTTTCCCATCCGTTAAATAAATAATCATTTCACAGTCACCTGCTCCGCACACGTATAAATATATCTTGAAAGCAGCGAACTGCAAATAAAAACCTACGCTATATTGCATTGTAAAAGTGTAGAATCTTTCTCTGTCACATTAAAAATTAACAGAGTTTACCCTCACTCGTACGCCGGTCGCCGTCCGGGGCTGTCGTGACAAATTACAAGCAATTCCGTAAACAGTAGCACGGTAAACTTAACACCTTATTAAATGTTACGTGTTTTTTTTGTTAATTGCAGCTATATTTTGGGTTAATAGCCACGTACGTGGACGATAAAAGCAAAAGCTCGTTTTCAGCTACCTCCGCAATTAAACTAAGTTTATTTACTGTTTGAGTTTTTTAACGGCGTTTAAATGTACGTGTTAGTTGTGCCTGGTCCCATAGTTGTTATGGACTGCTATGTTCTATTGTAGATCTGCTTTGTATTGTTAAGTGACTTTACGCGAACATTCTAGGAGGTATACAAACTAGAAGAGGTTCTTGTCAGTACTTCTTCTCCCTAGCAATAAATATAATTGATTGCTATTAGCTATGTTAAACAAATATTAATGCACTAGAAAACACCAGAGCTAAACACACACACAAACTTGAAAATGACGTGTTTGGTCACTATAGAAGCAGTAAAAAGTGGCTGATTGATTTTTTTTTAAATAAATTTAAGCATTAGATGAATTGACTATTTTATCAAGTAGATACATTTAATAAGTAAACAAGCAGTAAAAATCATAAGTCTCGAAATCTCTACTAACGAGACCATTCCAAACCAGTTCATTAACAATATCACATTCCTTCTTTAACACGAATATCAACAAACACCTCGAAGATGAAAGCAAAAAAGTCAAAGGAAATGCTGATTTGTGGAAACCGAGAGTAATCTAGCTCCATCTTTGTGGAGACATCGCAGTCTTTTGTATAAGACAATTATATCTGAGCAATTCTAGCGTAAAAACGTATTTCAAGGGGAAGCGACGCGGCGTGGTTTTAATTAGGCGCGTAATGACGAGATACCGAATAAATTATAGAAATGGGAAAATCAATTGAGGTTGTACGTAATCGAATAGATTTTGATGAGCATCTTTTTTTCCAGATTCGGAACTTTTAAAGATTGATTGTATTATCGATATACTGTAGCGTGTTACTTGTACATAAGCAGCGTACAATAAAATCGCCAATAAATATCTCACTGGAATATTGGTAGAATCTAATAAATTTTATCACTTTATGATAAAAATCTATATCTATATCCAAAAAAATCTATATACCCGTACATTTGTGATGGAAAATGTACTCTTAATACCTACGTATATATTAACTACGTACTAATTTTAATTCATAATCATAACACAACACGTAGAAACGAGCCGAAACACATTAATTAATTGTTATTAAGTACCATGCATAGCAATTCATTAAACCAACGTTGAATTGCCAGTATATGCAAACAATGTACAAATATTTGATATATTATAGCAAACAATAATTTGCAAATTGTATGAAAAAAAGACAATTCACGTAAAAAATTAAATACCGAATATGAAAGCAGATTCACAAAAAAATCATATTCAATATAAACTTCAAAAATACACGTATCATTTATAGAAACATGATCTAATAACATACACGAAAATCAAATCGTTCGTCGTATTACGTTAAAGAAAAAACCATTTTATCAACATCAAATAAACGGAATGAGAAATTTTTCCTGACGTGGATTTTGTTCGAATTTTAATAACAGTACGTTACGTAAGTCCACGTTGGTTACGCAAATCCTCAAACATTAAATGTAATATGTTTTGGCCGTCTTTCTGCATAACTTGTTGGGATGGGTGTAACAAAGGCAAGCCAATTCTATCCGCCTGACGCAGCTCCGTTGACGTTCTGGCATGTCTATAGTCCCTTTTGTGATCGTGATTCTTTTGGTTTTATGAAAATAACGCAAGATTAAGTATAAAATCCCGTAAAGATTTTCCAGTCTTATGTATATTATTACATATTTGGCATCATCATCATCCACGTCTTCACTACAGGCACGCGATTATAAGGTTATTTTTAAAGAGAACGCAGGTTATTAGAAAAACGTAAAGTTGAGTAAAAGTTACTTATGGTAACATACCCAGTCTTATGAATTTAGAACTAATGGGTGGTAGACATTACATTTCATGAATATTTAATCACAAAGGATTATAGCGCACAAATACTAAAAAATAATAATGAAATGTAATTACTGACAGAAAAAAACGTGTATTATTTGCATAAAAGCGCATTAACAGGCAATTAGTAACATAGTACATTGCAATAATTAATGAAATATTAGTTCAATAGATATTCAACAATTAGAACAACAACATTTTCATTACTAGGAAAGAAAATATGGAAATAAAATTATAATGTTTAGCAAAAGTGTTTGAGCTTTAAGTCGCCTTAATCTCGATTTTAAATAATATAATATTAATTCAGCTACAACATTCACAAAAAGACAAATTTTCTAGACAGAGTCAGGTACTGTTAGAAAATGTAAAGCAGAACTTGCAAAGAGAATCTCAAAGATTCTTGTCACGCGCCTGAAAATTTGGTCTAGTGCCGTTATATCCTTTAGAGAAAAATGACTTTTATTTGAAGCTTTGCCTGTATTTGTTTGAAATATTATATTTCAGAACGAATGTATTAAAGCGAATTTTCAATAGGCAAATCGTGTTCCTTTGTAGAGGTGAGACAGATGTATTCTATTGGTGTTAAAGATTTACCTTTAAGATTTTCGAAATACATCACACAATGAACATGAAGCTTCACGAATAAATAATAAAATAAATATTACACAAGGCACATATCACACGTAATCCAATTCTAAGATACGGAATACAAGATTGTTGAAAATGCTTTTCTGTGGAAAATATTATATTTTCTAATAAATAATATTTTTGTGGGTTTAATAACTTAGTTTAATTGACAAATTATTAGATAAACATATAAACTTTCTATACAAAAATTATAAAACTGGGATCACGGAATTGAATGCACTCACAAAGTGAAGTTTGCTAAAAATATCTACATAGAGCTAAATTTAAGCATAAAAGCTTTAAATAAACATTATTTTTTTTTTAAACATTAAAACCCCGCTTAACTCCAAATACCGGGTTAATTCGGGTTAGTATATATTTATGTAGTATAAGTATATTTATATATATTTTTAGTTATATAGTTACTACTATTTAGTATGCATTTGTATGTATATATATGTATGTATGTGTGTCTTTAGTTGTATTAATATGATTAGTTTATTGTAATGTATAGTATGTTGTGTGTATCTTGTATATGCATTTTATAGTATTATATAATTACTTCTACTCAATCTAATAATTGTTTTTTTTCTTCTGTTTCTCAATTTATTATCTCGCTTCTTTGCCTTCTCCCCGTGGTTGCCTGGCAGAAATCACTGCATAGTGATAAGGCCGCCCTTTGTGCTTTTGTTTATTGTAAATTGTTATTTTATGTACCTGGTTTATTGCACAATAAAGTGTTAAATAAATAAATAAATACCCTGTTTAGAACTTTCATAAAACATAATAATAAACTTCTAATTCTAAACTGAAATTGGCGCGACTAATTAGCTTAGTAGAAAAAAAATACAGGAGTAGAGCTCAAAACAAACAATACGATTTAAATTAACATTAATGGATTTAATGGAAAACGGAAAAACATTTTAAGGAAATTATAAAACATTCTAAAAACCAAATGAAGCTTAAAATAACTTGCAATAAAACTAAAACACATTCCATGTCATCAACTAACTACGCAATAAATTTCATACAATTATTATAAGAGTAGCAAAGTAATTACTTACGAGTGCAAGCCTTTGGCTCGTCGCTCTTATCCCCACAATCATCTTCCCCGTTGCAGTATTTATCTAAAGATATACACTGGCCCGTATCACAAAGTAATTCACTGAGTCTACACGGATTCGCAACTCCTATATTTCTAGTGAACTTTCTGCCCGCGTTCATTTTTGATATTGTCTCCGCACTGTCCTCGAAATCGTCACTTAAATCTTGCGGACTGCACAGTTTGAGCGATAGCAACACTATTATGAATAATATAGTTCTGTTATTTAGGACATCGTAGAAGTACTTTAGGAAATGCATTGTTGGATGCGATTTATTCTTTGTCACAACATCGCGATTGCTGTCCGTTTGAAGAGTACCTGGAATGAAAGAAAAATCATATTTAATTTTATAAACGTTTAGTTGTATGCTATTAATTTAAATTAAGCTAAACAACGCCTATGTTTAAGTCTTATATTAAATCCGAAACAAACTTTATAAAAAAATACCGTTCTATAAAAACAGTTTACAAAACAGATTAAAAACAATTTAAAAGCGTATTTAAGTTAGTTATTCACTCGTTGTGACTTTAGGAACGTGTGAAAACTGACGTCAAAAAACGCTGTAGGATCTCATCTGTAGACAGAATGGAATTTTTCATAAACCTGTAATGAAACTTGCTCTTCATCAAACAGGAAAAAAAGGCTTTTGAAATATAGCTGGTGTGAAAATTAAGCGTGCGAAATTTATTTACAGGAAAACTCACGAGCATTATTTGTATTACTGCTATGTTTTATTAATTGTTTCGTGTTTGCAATGCTATTATCCGTTTTGTTTCTATACCACATTTGATGTAATAATACATTTGACAAAAAAAAAACAAATTTTGAACATAATACAGAAGATTTAATTGCCGATTATAGACTTGATTTAACAAAGTTTTACTACTGAAAAATGCTACGTGTAATTAATAATTAGCAAATTATGACCCCGCCTCCAAAACACCAAAATAGTAAATACTAGATACGCAACATCGAATTTCCAAAGCACTCTGACAATAGGAAACTAAAATTCGAAATAGAAGGCACACGAGCAATTAATCCAAATTAATCAGTCAGCTCGATACGTTGTGAAATTGGCTCGTTTAAAATTAACTTTTCCATTAGCTGTGTTTCATTTCCAATACTGTATCGCGGTCCGACTTATGTAGGCTTATGGAGAATTAACAAAATTGTATTTATTATAATCTCTCTTTGACAGTACTCGGTACGATTATTTTAGCTATGAAATATATTTTAATTTATCCAAACCAGCATAATGTGATAATGAAAATGAAAATGGCAGCGTCTAGGCGGCGTAATTGCCAAACAATAAGCCCTAAATCTGTTAGAGAGCATGTTATACCTCGTAAAGGATATTAATTACAACATTAATATAAATAAATAAATAAATAAATAAATATTTCAGGACAATTTTCACACACGGCACGCCTGATCCCATACTAAGCTTTCGCTTGTGTTATGGAAACCAGATGGCTGATAAACATACATATATAATTTTAAATAAATACTTATATAGATAATTAACACCCAGACACAGAGCAAACATCTATGTTCATCACACAAATATTTGCCCCGGGTGGGAATCGAACCCACGACCAGTGGCTTAAAAGGCAGGGCCAACTACCAACCAAGCCAACCAATATGATACCTAAGATACCAAAGCATGGACGATGGTGTACTTGACTTAAGCCATGATATTACCTACCAATCAAAACTCCTTGCTAGCTGCCACTCATAAAATTTAAATTCTCGTAAGAAATAGTCATAAAATTAATATCATGTATTTTTGAGTACAATTTCTTCACTAATATCTGTGTCTAAAACAACTACCTATTAAGAAAACTTACGACTCTAATAAATAATTTATTCGGCATTTCTTCCTTATACCTATCACACATAAAGCAAATGTTCAATTAATGAAACTGCCCCCCTAGACAAGTGGCTTTCTATTAGCGTAAAGTTCAATAGAATAGACTACTAATGTATGAGATTGACGTAAGCTGTCAGTAGATAAACGTATCTACAGCTTACGTCAATCTCATACATTCACAATCTATTCTATCAAACTTTACGCTAACAGAAAGCCACTTGTCTAGGGGGGCAGAATAGAAAAAATGTTATTAAATATACAAGTGTAGGTATTATTGGTGAGTGGATTCAAATTACTTATTTTAGTTTTTAAATTAACCAATCAAGTTCATGGCTATACAAAGACCTTTATTTATTTTGGAATTTCCACACGATATATGTATTATCTAAAATATTTCGCTAAAACGTATCAGCTCATTGGCTTGAACAAAATTATAGTCATTATTTTGTCTGGCCTTAACAGAGTCTTGAATGGAACAGAATTAGACTAAAAGTCAGAGCACAAACAATATGTTGTATAATGAATACGATTCTTTATACAATTTGCTCTTTTGTTAATGTGAAGGAACTTTACAGAGTCAGTTTTATATCGGATACATCATTAGTGATGAATAAACGAATTCCACGAAAAACATGAAGATTCTGCAAATACAATTCTATCGTTTTACTTGCAAAAAGGCTTTTTTCTCTCAATAAAAATTTAAAACTTCACTCAATTTTAATGTATTTACGTTATCAGCAACTTGAAAAAACGTATAAGTAAAAACAAACAAAGTTGAGGTATGTTTTCATTAGTCAATAAATAATTTACATAACTAATCTATACTAATAATATTATAAAGCTGAAGAGTTTGTTTGTTTGTTTGAACGCGCTAATCTCAAGAATTAGTGGTCCGATTTGAAAAATTCTTTCGGTGTTGGATAGCCTTTTATCGAGGAAGGCTATAGGCTATATATCATCACGCTAAGACCAACAGAAGCGGAGCCACGCGGGTGAAACCGCGGAGCGCAGCTAGTATTATATATTTCAAAAGTAATACGCTATCCATTACAGTACTCAATCACAGTGCTAATCTAGGAGTTAACTAAGCAATACATCAAACCTGTACAATATAAATCAAGCTACCAAATACGTATATTAAATTTCTTTATCTATACGCAATCTGGTTTCAGGTGTGCTTTATATGACGTGAACACATGTTGGCAAGGGCAGAATGAATTGTCCCACTCACGAAGGGTCGATCGCACCATATTGTTTATGTTTGCCTAGTAAGAATTACTGGGCTGGATTTGTTAGTTCATGCCGGTATTTTATAGCGTCGTGCGAGCACTCGCTAGCGTTGGCTAATTACGTGACGGGCAAAGATTTACTTAGCTTACGTTACGCAAACGAGTTAATATTATATGTAACAGGGATGTATAACAGGGACCTCGGCTTGGCTTGGTCTGGGATATATTGGGATAAAGGTATTGAATTTGGTGCTGTAGAACCAGCTGTTAAGCAAAACACCCAGAGATGATTAAATATGTTCAGCTAATTAGGAACAGTATAGTTACAAAAGAACGCATATAAACATTAAGATGTAATACTACACTATTTTTTTCAGGCCCGTACATTTAACGATTGTTTTAAAATTGAAGAATAAGAATAAAATACCCAAAATATAAATAATTATTCAAACTTTAATCATAGCACTAATTTCTTCGTAAGCTTCGAAACATAAACCTCCTGCAATGAAGTTGCCCATAATGAAACTTAAATAATTCCCCTCGTATAGTAGGAATAAATTACTTGTTCCCGTTAATTGAAACCATTCGATAGAATTAAATATTTATAAACAGCCTATCAGACGACTTAACAATTCGGAAATCGCCGCAACTACGACACAGCAACATGCAAATGACCGTAAAAGCGAATTTGTGTTTCCGAATCTGAAATGCTTACAAAGGGTTTAAATTTGCAATTCTATCATAAAGCGCTGCAGATAATACGTCGCATGCCGAGTTTTAGCAGATTTTTGCGTGGTAATTTATTTATTCTTTGTTTCTGATACGTTCGGCGAAAAGGGAACGTTATTTAAGCATCATTTTATTAATATCTGGTAATGTGGTGTTTAGAGCTGTGACGTTTTAGTATGATTTAAATTAAGATAGTATTCTGGGATTCAATTTTTAGCATTACATGATTATACAAATTATTGAAATTAGAAAAACCGTATTCTCTATTTGAATACGGTTAATCAAGAAATGCAAGAAGCGAAAAAATTGTACCTATACTTCTTTTTAGCGCAAATCATAAGTTCCAATTTTTGTTTACATTCTTTTGCACGCCTCATAAGCGAAGCGTTGAGGTGGGTACTACTGTCACTTCGCGCAAAACATCTGATTTTTCAAACTTAAAATGTCTTTATGTATCATACATTGCACTTGTAAGATAATACATACACACACATATTAAGAAAAAACACTATTTTTAACATTCATGATATTTTTGATGTCATTTTTGTTATTTAAACTAGTTAAAAAACAGTTTAAAAAAGTTCTGTCTTGGACGTCCGTGTGTCTGTATGTGCGGAGGATTTTCTTGTTAACACGATAGCGACCGAAATACTTTACTAATCGAGTCTTTTTTTTTCTCTTACGCTTGAGTATGCTCAGGAATAGAACCCTTTGATTTTTCAGGGTCTGATTCGATGTGGTTTAATTGTTATTAAATAAACAAAAAAAAATATCGACTGAGATTATGAGGCGTGCACTTTTGGATTTTCCAAACTTTTTTTTTTCTATGACCGCCTTTATGTAGCATGTTTTAAAAGTTGACATTTCTTTTTGTAACATTTAGTTCAAAGCAGCCCTTTACCTACAGATATTTTTTGCTGATGCAAGTTTTCATACTTTTTGGCTACATTTATGAACAGGGGATCGTTAAGAGCTGTTAGTTATGTTCTGGATTAATTACCGCGGCACAATTTTAATTTTAAGCTGCCGTTTTTGGAACGTTGCCTGGGTTTAATGAACGATGCTAATAACGGGCAATTCTATGGTAATAGTTTGTTCGCGATTGTGTTTAATACGTTTATCTATTAGTTTTTAATATATTTTAGTTACTTATTGTTAAATACTGTAAAACGGGTAACGTTACGTCCACAACCAACCAATATCTATATCGTTTAGGATACTGCAGCGTTCATTTTTAATTATCACATTGTTTCAGATAAAATATAATCTTGTGCGTTATATTTTATACGCTGAAGTCAGCATAACAGGTATAACATCATAAAAATCATAATGTATACCTAGCATAAAAAGCATGTTCGTTTGTAGCGATAAATATTGTTTTTTTTTCTAGTAAAATGTGTAAAGCTCCCTAAGTCCGTATTACAAAATTTAGAATCAACAAAAAAAGTAAGTAATTTGCTAGACAGTGATATATTAACGACTAAATAAACGGTGATAATGATCGAAAAAACGTCGAAATGGTTGACAGGGACACGCTGTAACAAATGAACTTTGTTTCGAAAAAACTGTATTTCCTTCAGATTTATCATTCCTAATTTCGTTCGAATTTACTTTTCATATATTTGCCTTAATGGTTAAACAAAGTTAATTTGTTTTCCTTGCTACTACGATGACTATACAAATAATATATCCTGTATTCCACTGTAATGACAATGGTTATGACGTATTTAATGACTACTGACAATGGTTCTTAATAACCTAAATTAAATTAATAAATTTACGTTACCTATACCTATAATGAATTGTAATAGTATCCACTGCCTTATACGAATCACAAAATAAGGAGGGCATAGATTTGAATATTATACTTTTCCGTACTCAATTAAATATGCTATGAAAAACGTTGATAAATATTGTTACCTGTGTCCTGTCTCTTGTTCTTCTTACAAATTATTAAACAAAATTACAAGATGAGTAAAGAAGTGAATAGCTCAAATTTCGTAGGCATATTTAGTTACACGTTATGTTTTTATTCAATTAATAAAACAAACAGAATCGTCTGCCAGCTTAGCTATAAAATAAACAACATCTTGAAACTTATTGCAAATCCATATAAATACTCTGAACTTATTTATAATGCGAGTAAAAAGTTTTGAACTAAATAAATTATAATATTGCGAACAATAAAGTTAGTGTTCCCAACTCCTCTGAATCTAACGGATTTTAATTGCTTCCTTGTTCATAAATAGAATTCATATTTGAAAATGGTTTAACTTAAATTTCTGTTATTTAACAGACGGGATAGTATTTAAAATAAATAATTGGTGTAGAGAATAAAAATTAAGAGAATTAAAAGTATTTAAAGCGTTTTTTGTTAATAAAGATTTTTTTAATTACTTTTTTTAATAATATCTTACCAGAAATTAAATCTACATTATAGGTAGTATCGTAATTTTTATAAAATTAAAATATTGAACGAGTAAACAAATATATTTGCTAGAAACATCTTACTGAATTGACTTCAATCAATATAAAGTAAACTTTATTGCAGTTTATTGTACAATGTACCTACACGTAACATGAAGAGAATAAGTACCTACTTGGATTACCGACTAAAATCTTATTTTATGGGGTTTTGTTACCCATGTAAAATGAAAGAACCTTGTAGATTAAACTTTTAATCAATCTTTCACTGTTACAATATTATGTTAATACTATACAATGTTTCACCACAATGAGTTCAGTCTCTACAGGTTAACAGGAGACAATGAACAATGTTAACTGCGTATTAACTAGAGAAAATTAATCGTCGAATCTATTTGAAATCCGGTCAAGTGCGTTCCGTTTCGGAACGCCACAGATAATAAAATATAGATAATTAAAAGTGGCAACGCCACAATTTCAATTAACACTATAAAATACAATGCAATATCTTTTGCCAGCGTAACCTCATTCCAACAGATATCAACCCAAATGAAAGTTTATTAAGAATTTCATTACCGCTGAAAAACATATTTTAGTAACGAGCATCCTAGGTTTCTTTACACATTTTTGTTTGCGCAAAATGAAAAATTAAGCCCGTCGCGAACCAGGCGTTGCTTGCTTTTTCCGCTGTCAGAGAACAAAGGAAGCAGACTTACATAGCATTGTTTTAAAATTGTGAAAAACAATACTGCTAGGTGTAACGTTGGATAATATCCTTTGTAGCATTCCATAGAAAGCAACGGAATTGCAGCGTAGTTTCATATAATGAAACGACATAAATATCCCCTCAAGTAATATTGTCCTGAGAGCTGCATTCAATGAAAATATTGAACGTGTTTATTGTTATACACTGAATTGAATCTACTCTATGTACAATGCTTATTTGCGTATACTTTACAAACGAAAGTAGTAGATAACAATTGGAATACAAATATGTTTGTGTTTGTAAATTATTTAATTGATTTCGCGTCGATTTCTATGTGATACATATAAGAAAACGTTTCGAATAATGTTTTCTTTTGTTAAAGCAAGACAATTACGATGTTTTTCATGTGCTCGAATGGAAAATGGAATTGGAATGAGAATGTGGTACATATTAAACGAGGTGGAATTAGTTGGTGAATCTTCGACATTAATATACCTACCGCATTATTTCACACCAAAATGTATTAGAATAAAAACATTATATTGAATGTATTAATTGTAATCAATTTAATAATAATTTCATTAGTAGGATAAACAAACTTACTTAAAAAATAACTTTAAACATAACTGTTAAAATTTAAATACCTACTAATTAAATACAATGTACTTTGTTCCAAAACACGTAATGCTTGCAATAGCAAGACACATACGTTACACTACGTACATTATTGATAAGATTTCATCTTTAATACCTACTACATTGAAAAAAACAATCAAGTCACAACTATTAATCAACAAACAAACAAATACAAAAGCCATAGCACACATAACAAATGCCGTACATAAATCGAGTCAAGCAATTACGTCTAGTAGTGGCCATTTCTAAGTATTCCTAGACAATTAATTATATCCTCTTATACAGCGACGAAGAGCCGTCCGTATATTAATGTTGAGTATTATTCAAAGGGACCACGGATGAAACTTTGGCATAAAACATTCTTGGGCATTATTCGTCTTGCCTAGCAACTGGTTAAACAGCTTGACTTTCGCTGTACTATGTGTTTTGAAATGAATTAAGAGCGTTGTGTTATTGAGCTTTCTCTAAACATTTTAAATATTTAAAAATACCTTGTTAGGAGTAATATTTTTAAAATACTGCAACCTAATTGTACCTACATAATATATTTTTGAGCTAAAACTTAGTTTCATTTTTTTTAATAAGTACTACTTTTAAAAAGTATAATAATAAATTCTATATGGTATTTTGTACCTGTTACTCGTTTGGATAAATGTAAAAATATAGCGTGTAGGCAAAGAATTTGACTATGATATGGAATCTACAAAACTTTATCTTCATCGTTCATGGTGCTTTATTTTCAAGTAGTAACACCTACGTGTACACTACATAACAACTTATAAACAGACGCGACGTCAAAATACAATAACCAATTCCGCTACATCATCATGACTGCGCCAAATGTTCAAAAATCGATGCTTAACACAAAAGCGAAAAGGTACGTGCCCAATAAAAGGCTCTGCATCCTTCAACGGCCCTAAACCGCAATATCGATTGGGGAAATCTAAAATTACATTGTGCGAGGTAAGTGGCAATTCACTCCCTTACAGAACGAAGGCAGCTTAAACTTTCTTCGTTATTCCAGTCCCAGTGGTATTGGCATGCAAATTTCCTAAATGCCCCAGAGTCCGGCCGCCAACTGTGAGTAAACTGAGGGCTATCAACCGTCACGAGTTAAATCCCGTCTGCACTGCAATCTAGGCAAATGACTTGATGACTCTTGTGAGGGATTTTCTCTATCCCAAGTTAATCTGTGCAAAAATAGCGATTCAATGGATATTCTATACAATGTGAAGTCTTGTGAAGAACGTGCTATAGAAATATCAAGAATTGAATGGAACTTTTCGTAAAGAAGCCAACAGCGAAATCGTCACAATCGGAAAGTTGTTTATTTATTAAGCCATCAAAGTGTTTAAAATTACCTAAAACAGAAACATAGGCAGCCTTAACACTTTCTCAAAAAATGTAAAATAAATAAATACCATTGTGCTGTTTTGGATAGCCAAAGCTATTTCTTGTGGAAAGCTTTTCTAATAGTCTTACGCTCTCTGTTATTGAAAATAAATATAAAGTAAATCGTTGACCTAATAGAGTACATTGACATAACAGACTTATTGAACGATTCCATATAAATTTTAATACATTTTATTGTATCTTTAATCTCAAAAATATTTTTGGTAATTATCATATTGTAATAGAATTAAACACAATAATATTAAATCTTCCTTCATATTTTCCTTCGAAGAAAGTAAATAAAACTACTATGTAGAAAATAGTTATAAACTATATAAAAAAAACAGATAAAGAATTCAGACAGATAGACGAAAAAATTCATGACAGTACAAAAATTAACGAACCCATTTACCAAAACCAACCATAAAAATTTGCATATTTAAAATAATACTTCAGCTATTTTTGCTAACTGTACAAATTTTGATACACAATGCCAACAATCTTATGCTTAGCTGTCACTATTCAACAAAAGCCATGTGTACATATTCGTGTACATATTTCATTACATATACTAATGCCCAAAAATACAGAACAAAATTGGTCCCTCTTCACGATGGTCAGTGTTGGACCAACAAATGATCGTTGATGTTTGCCTCCATTACGGCGATTATGACGATCTTATACATTAGGTCCTCTGCACTATTGTGATTGCCTCTACTCGCCCAACGCTGCCCATTGTGAAGAGGGCCCATAACCGTATTTCAATGCACAAAAGCAAAACAGCGACTCTACCTATAATTTAAATCTCTATTGCCTTAAATAAAGTTGGCATAATACACAATAAAGTTCGGAATCACTGACGAGGATATAAAATGTACAATGTTTCAAACTGCTATAACTTTATTATGGGCTCTTTGTCGCCCAATCATGTGCTCACTGGAATCAAAATTATTCGAGCGTTAGAGGAAAACTTATCAATCCTCGAGGAATTCTTTCATAAATATTATTGTTACTTTTTTGACAAATCGATATTTATACATTTTCTGTGATGTCTCAATGTTCAAAAGGAAAGTAAGAAATATTTGATCTTTGAATGCATGGCTTGTTTTTAATGAACGTTTTTAGTTGTTGTGAGATTGTGAATACTTCTTGTTTGATCTAAAATGTGTGTAGAAAGCATTAATATAACAAACTGTTAAGTTATAGAAACATACATTTTAACATCAATCTAAAATAAGTACCTACTAAATGTATCATGTTCTAATTATTATTGAAATATGACGTCACGTTGTACAATTCCTCTTCCTATAAATCACATAAACCAAACCCTATAAGAAACGCTTTATATATTGTACACTAATGGCTTAAACATCGATTAAATTCTATTCCCTGTCCTATAAATAATTCCATAACAATGCTAAGTACAATATCCCCAATCAAGTAGTTTGAGTTCGTTCAATAAATATTTACTTGAACCGATTCGATATCGAAATAAACATCGCGATTCCGAATATGTTGGCCACGCGTCACTTATTTCCCACAATATTGTGTTTTGGCGGCCATCATTGTGCTTTCAAGCATTTGTTTCCTTACAGACGCAGTTAGGAATATTTATTGGCAGAAGTTGTGGCGTGACGCCGCTTTTTACTCGATTGTACCAATTTTTGTATCGTCTCATACTTTCGTGATATATAGATGCAATAAAAGTTTTAACAGCAATTCCAATTCACTTTACGATACGTAATATGTTTTATTATTTTTCGAATATAAGTATTGCTGAATAAAAGTAATCACTCAGAGCGCTGTAGGGCCTTTCATCCTGGATATAAAAATGAATAGATTTTTGCCGAATAAAACATATGCGGTATTTATATTGGTAACATTTCGGTCAGATACGCGACAATCACTCGGACAACATAAAAATAAAAATTCTTTTTTTCAACGTGTTTTGGTCTGCTCCGGGATACATTTTTAAATTAACCTAAGTTTAATTTTACATTTAAAAGCCAGCACTTTTTGCTAATCCGACATAATTGAATGTTAAAAAAAAAACAACATAAAACTTAAGCAAGTACGATTTAAAATATACTAATTTAAAAATCCTTTAAAACAAAAGTAATTTTTCGTACTATCCAACGCCTGTCGCAGAACAAAAACTAGACCACTCACATTGTGAGCACAGTCTCTGAAAAGCTGGAAACAATAGTTCCGCGTACACTTTACATGTTTTGTGTCACCGATGTGCGTAAAAACATACGCTACCCTTTAATCTAGTACACTCTTCATTAACATAAGCTCCTTTTGCGTAAGGCACCTCGAAAATAAATAGTTTGACGAGCATTTCCTAATCCCAGTGGCATGCGAAAACATCGTCATGTTATGTTAAATATTACATGAGTTTTACCGTAAGTTGAGTCAGAAATACGATCACGCTGGCAATGTATGTAATTTTAATTAGAATTGAGAGACATAAAATATTAATAATTAATCTTTTATATATGCAACATATTATTATAGGTAAAGTTAAGTAGGTACGGTCTAACATAAAAAACACTATTGCACAATGCACACAAAAATAACAATTTAATAACTTAAAACCAATGTACAATTTGGCGGCCTTATCGATCAGAAGCAATTTCTTCCAGGCAACCTTGATATATAGGAAAATTAAACAATTGAAAAGGAAGAAAGTAGGAAGGTAATTAAATAAATACATTAAAATATCGCTTAACCTACTTCATAACATAAAGGCATAATTAAACATCCCATAAAATAAATATCCTACCGAATAAAAAATATCGTAAGTGGCACTGCAGCGTCTTTCGCTAAAATCCCGTCTGGCTGTCTGATAAGCCGTATATATCGCCTCTAATCTTTCCGCCTTTGTTTTAGAAAACCTTCTTACTCCGTGTCTAGGAACATTATCTCTATCAATACTGCAGGACTGTTTTAGGAAAACATTTCGTCTTATACGTATCGAGCCTAAAGGATATCCTGTTACGTTGAGAAAATATATTGTAGAATTTTGTAATATCCTCAAGAGGTTTGGTGGAAAATACATTAAAAATTCATACGTACTATGTATTGATAGATACTTATACATATAGATACTTGTTAAAGCGTGGTTGTATTCCGTAATTAAATACTGATATAATATTT
>CAJQZM010019689.1:0-13843 GCA_907164665.1 Colias nastes | reverse complement strand
TATAGTCGTTTCATGGAATAGTCTTTATTTGCTAATTGTAGCACTGGCCTTTATAATATGTGCTTATGTGTTAATGGCCTTTACCATGCCATAAATTGAACTAAATACTAAATAAGAGACACTTCCTGCGAAATCAACATTTAATTAGTATAATAGTGTATGGTACCAAAATGGCTTAACCGAAAAATTCGTTATAAGTAAGCAAGAGAGATAAGAAACAGCTGATTTTTTTGAGTCTGAATTCGTTTCCTTTCACATACATTTAGTGCGAGATCAGAGCCGATAAGTCGAGCCTGTTAGTTCCCCATCGGAACGCCTTCGCATAAAGCTAAATCTTGTAAATCTACACCGACTCGATACGCTCTCAAAGGGTAAACTATAGCGCCATAACTTGTGTTCTGTTGCGATATCTCCAGGGATGGGCTACAAAGAATAAATTACATTACAGTCTGTCGATTCAAGAATCGATAAAAGTTTGAGAGGTGCCTGCGGGTGTGATGGTGAAATAAGTGCTGCCAACTTTCGTAAAGACGGTCGCAAATCAATGTTATTCTACTTTGGAGTTCGATTCGGATATTTATATCTACAATGTTAATTTTATATTTGTTAACTTATTATTGTTAACTTTTTTCCTTGTGTGTGTGTTCTGTGATATTTCTATTTAGTCACTCATAATCTATACAACGTTCAGTCAACGAAGAGAAACCTAAGAAGTAAGTACATAATATCGACATCCAAACATTTTGACGATACGTGACATCTGCAAATCTGAACTACGCTAAGGTGGTGAATAACGGTGTGAACCCTCAGAGGATCCCTGAAGTACCATGATATTGGCCCCTTGAAAGTAGGAGCTATGCATTTCAAGTCCTTTCCTTTGATTGATTTCCTTTGGGAATCAGTAATAGATGTAGGTGCCAGACTGAGGTTTTATTTGAAATCTGTGCTATGCTGCTGCAGCACTTGTTAAGATATGTTTGTAATTTAATATCTATAAAAAAATATAAAAATCTCGTGTATAAATAAAGATATGCTTCTAAATAATAGAATGCAAACAATAATCCTGTCTGTTCTATGTCCCGAAAAAACTGTATCCGATAGAAAACGTTCCTGTAATTTTCGGTTAATGAGTCTGAAGAAGATGCAAATCTTTTCCTTATTAGTAACGGGGACGGTCGCAGAATTTTGTTTGTTGAACCAAATAAAAATAAAAGAAGATGTTGATATGATATTAGATAGCTGATAATTCTTTTGATTGATTTGATGATCTTTCCTTTATCACAACTACATTCAAATCACTTCAAAGCGTAGGTAGGTACAGTACTCCCAAACTGATAATGCGCATAGAGAAATTCGTCACTGTTCGGCAACTGTCATATTCCCCGAGCCTCCGAAGACGATATGTATATAGAGTGGTTAAATATATTTTCTAAATGCATAGTTTATTAGAATTATGAGTTTTATTGTGGTTTTATGGTAAAAGAGATAAGTAACGATAGGTATTTGTTTCGATATTTCAATGTAAGTTAATAGCACTTAATAGCGAGGATAAGCCACACGATTGCGAATATATATTTGTTGTATTGATTTACTTGGATAATTCTATACTTAGAACTCACAGTTAGAACTATTAAAGTGTCTTACTGAAGCTGGCGTAATGATGGATGTATGGAAGTTTATAAGACAAAGTTTATATTTTAAAAAATGGTTTTCAAACACTGGTTTACATTTAAATTGTAGAAATCTAATCATTAAAATCTCAGTCCAAAAGTATTTACAGAATCAGGGATTATCTCTATTTCTGATATCGTAGAATGATCAGAACTTTCATTATGCTCTTATTAATTTTCACTTTCCCCACTGCTATCTGCTACCTGTGTAAATAATCATTTTATCGGAAAATTCAACTTTGAAACAAAACTAAGAAGGTTACGTAACAGCAGCTCTATATAATTCCACACAGAGAGAATACGTGCGGTCACCACCAATATATAAAGACAACTGACGGATTTTTGAATTTTTTGACTGACAGGCTACCGTCACCTACCGCCCGAATTATTTTCGATTGTGTATGACTCTGAATTGACTCCTATTTCTTTTGAACAAGGTGCAAGATGCAAGTGCATTGTTTAGGGCACTTACGATTCAATGATTCGGGGTGATTTGGGTGTTTCTGAAAATACGATAATTAGCGAAGATCTGCATGCGCATTATTAATTTTGAGTACTGTACCCTTTTATTACGGAAATTTAATAAATGATTAATTGTATCGTCTATAAGAAATGATAGTATTCCATCAACTTAGCTAATAGACTATAGGCCCATGTTGAAAAAGTTATGGGTCATTTGAACCACATTCATGTAGTTCGCCACAGTCATGGTCATTTTAATGGATCTATCGGTGGTAAGAATGCCGTACAAAAACATGTGACCAAAATGTACTCACTCTACCTGTACTTTCGAATTCTCATCTGCACTCTGTTGGACAGCTTACAAGTGACGGCATAGTTCTGAATCTTATTATTTTATGCTCTTATATCGTTCTAGATAGGTCACCTGGTGGTTCAAATGACCCATAACTTTTTCAACATGGGCCTGTAGTCTATAAATGAAATAAATATAATGCAACGAATCTTCAAACATTATTTATGTAAAGTATATAGAAACTATTAAGCTCAATACCTGAAAGATTTATTAAGCGACGACACCCAAAATACTCCCGACAGACAAGGCAATTATTTATTTATCACAGAATAAAACTCCGACACATCGTCTAACTTCTGCAATAACAACAAATTGTCATTGATTTCTGCGTCACCTAGTAACTAGGACAATAATTGAACTCTGATAATATCGGGACTTCATAGAAGGTCTGAACATGCTCCTATACAGCTCCTATAACAAATTACTGAGCCACGACCGTTGTCACAGGACAGCTGCGGTCCTGTCAACGATTATGCGGAAACAATTTGAATCCAGTCCCTTTGGAGGTCACAAGTCTTGCGCCTCTATTCAGGAATTTAACAAGATCTTTAGTATAAGTGTCTAATTTCTCCATTCATTAAATTTAACTAGATCATTATCTATACTAATATTATAAAGCTGAAGAGTTTGTTTGTTTGTTTGTTTGTTTGTTTGTTTGAACGCGCTAATCTCGGGAACTACTGGTCCGATTTGAAAAATTCTTTCGGTGTTAGATAGCTCATTTATCGAGGAAGGCTATAGGCTACGTATCATCACGCTACGACCAACAGGAGTGGAGCCACGGGGGTGAAACCGCGCGGAGCAGCTAGTTATTAATATGGGAAATATATTTGAACTATACAATTTTTATGAGTGTGAGAAATGCAGATAAAATTTTAAAATATCTGCACGTTTTAACACATTTTTATATAATGTAGTTCATATAAGTTCGTATCTTTATAAAAATACTAATATATTATTTATTAGAAAAGTACGAGCTATATGAATTATTAAACAATTCAATTCTCCTTAAAACATTAATATAAAGTTTATTTCCATACGTCTAACTTGTACAACAATGCGATTAAGATGTCTAAGGATTAATTCGCGAATGTTAGCACAAAATTGTCAACTTGACTGAAATATTTAAGAAAACTCAGACTAATCGACATTGAAGCCTGCGTTGTTCTAAGGAACGACGAAAATTCCTCAACTTCTTAAAACTTCGTCTCACAAAAAGCTAATTGAATGTTATCTGAATTGTTGCTTATGCTTGTCTCCTTGTAAAAACTTTGTTAATGCCCCTTCTATTATTATTATAAAACTTTCTCTCAACTGGTCTCTGGAGAAAAACTGAACAAAAGCCGAGTGATATTAATGGTTTTCTTTTTCGGGTTTACCGAGAGCGTTTTATAAGTACGAACAACTTTAGATGTGAATAGAATTATATATTTCAGGATAGGTAAAATTTTGATTCTGAATTTATAAATTTAAAGTTTGTGCAGTCATATAACTCTTATCATAGAAAATGATATACCTAGATTAAAATAAATGTGTTTTCCAATCAATTACGTATGGTAATTGTCTTTTTAATTGCAATCTATTTAAGTCATTTGAAATTTAATGATTTTTTTTAATTCGCACTATACGAATATTATCATTACATTCGTAATATCAAATGCAAACAAAATTGTGTATAGTTACTGCATAAATTAATAATAAAACCAATTACCATGCTATATAATTAATGTAGTATCAAATAATACAAATCTTATTACCGTTTTAGGCGATAAAAGCAATGACAACCACTTGTTTTTCATCGAAACAGCTTTGAGAAAAGGAACAACGGAAAGTGGCATCGAATTTCCTTCGAAGAGCCCGTTTGGTTAAATTACGGTCGTTAATCAAATTGTCACCTGCTTTATTTGCGAATAAAGTTCTTGGGGCTTTTAGGAACCTTATTAATCAGAACAAAAATAATTGGCCATTCCCATTGTTGATGTTGAGCAATTTAATCAATTTATCTTGTGTTTAAATATTATGATTTTAATTAATGTTGCCGATTTTATCTTTATTTCCGTACGGATGAATATTTATTTTTAATGAAATTTTACCCTGTACTTGGCCAGCGTGGTGGATTCTGGCCTGTAGGAGGCCCGTGTCCCGTGGTGTGGATGATGATGAAATTTTTATTCAATTCGGTATTGTTTGTTTAACATTTAAATAATATATAAGCACAATATTTTAATATAGACAAGTGACAACATTTAATAAATTAAACATGAAAAAGTTCATCTTCAGTTTGTTGCAGTTAAGTTGTATTTCACATAAAACATAAGCATTCAATGCGTATCACATTGCATTCCATCAAGACGGATTTCAGTTCTAAGAAATAAAAGTTATTTCAGACAAAAATCTGCATCGGGCAGACAGTTGTAAAATATATTTCACCATTCCAGTGTTGCGATGGTTATCGTGTTCTATACATTTTTAAACAGATAAATGGTAGATGCAATATAAAGTCATTGCTCTATACAGACGGCGCATTGTTTACAAAATGGCTTTTGTCTGTAGTTTATTTCACTCTATCAAGCATTGTAGATTTTCATTTCAGTTTTATGTTTATTTATGAATACAGGGAACTAAATGATTTACTATATTTTAGGTCACTAAATTTAGCGGTAAAACAGTTTTTGACAAAGTTATGTTATTTGTAGCTTTAGTGTTAGCGCAATTAATGTTTAACTAGTTTCATTCGTTTTCATTGCGAATACGTTTTGGTAAGCACCGGAATTGTACAATTTGTAAGTGAAAATATATGAGAAAATTATATTATGGGGGTCCAGTACATCCTGCCTACATATTTCTTGCGAACTAATAACTAAAGAAGATTTTTACGTTTACTAGGTACCTAATAATAGAAAATAATATATAAAATTAAAAAAAATCTACTGAAAATAAATATATTAAGTGTTGCTGCTATACTTAATTGAGAATATTAGGCATGAATGTCGATTTCATGTTACCAGTACATATTTAAGCAAGTATAATAAAAAATAATTTATCCGGTTACCGTTTTATTACAAGTATGAAGTAAGCAATAGAAATAATTATACAGAATTGTAACTTATGGTAAAATATATGAAACCGGACCTAGCAAAATAATAATACACACTGGTACATGTTCACGAATTAGCAGTTTAAATAAGACCTAATTATTTTTATGAGGCAAGTCTACATCTAGAAATTAGATAAGGAGGTGATTTTCGACTGTGTAGTCATAAAAAATACTTTCCTTTTGAATAAAATAACCAACACAAACGCCTTCACATTCTTATAGGAGCTTGTATTTAAATTATGTATGGCATTGGCTAATGCTCTACTAACAAATAAGTAATTATATACCTATGGCTATTAAATTTAGTATCAATTACACACATAACATATTGTATCATCTTCTAAAGTAGGTACTATAATTTCACTACATTTACTATTCGTTAAAAAAACCTTAGGTACGTATTTATTATCTTATTTTGTTTCCTCAGTATTTTAATTACCATCCTACATAATATTATAACAACCAAGAATATCAAAGCAATACAAAATAACAATGACATTAAAGGTGCGGTACGATTTAGCCACAAACTTCTCTAATAAATCCACGCTTCACATGATGCTTGTTTGCATAATACAAGACTTAGTCGGCTTTGTTTCAGTAGTTTGATAGGTCGCAACACATGGTTCGGAGTGCTTTACAAGACTTGCGGTTATGCCAATTAGAAAGCCACACGTTTCTACATATATTTATTCGCTCGGAATTAATTTCTATTGATAATAACACGAACATGTTTCATTACTGCGTTTTAGGTAACAATTTCGTTTGAATGTTATTAACGCTCATTGATTTTACGGTGAATCGTCCGGAAATGTGTTGAATTATGTTTGCTGTATGATAATGACATATTATTAGTATGTAATCTTATTTTGTGATATGACATATAAACATTTGTATTAAATAAATACATACATTTTAATTTGTGGATACATAAATATTTTGTTGAACGTTGTGTTCTATTTTATTTTCTATTAAAACTCTAGAAGGTTCTGCTCTGTTCGTTCTGCTAATAAAATTCATACGTCCTAAAACTTATATTAAATCGTTTAGATGTTGTATTGTAGGTATTGTAGATATTCGCGTCGTTTCTTAACCTTAAACACGACTGAAGTTTTATGTCACCTTTTACGAAATTAGATTATTGTCCCTTTTGATTATTTTTAAACGTTAAAAACAGAGTGCAAAGAAAGTACTATACTTTAAAAAAGGTGAAACTTATATCGATACATTATTTAATATTTTATTTGCATCTCCATTAGTCAACCCATATCCCAGATTTTCGACAACGCACGACCATTCTAAAAGGATCTAAATCTGCTATTATGAATCACATTCAGGTTAACAACAATGAAAGGGGCCGTCTAACTTCGCAGATTGCAACATGACGAGGGTTGACATTCCGGCACCACATAAAGAAAACATTGCCACAATTAGGATTATTCCGGGTCATAGGTATTTATTTAGCTTGGTGAATTTTAAAATTTATAATATGTAGATGATATTTCAACGGATTGAGCTATTGTCTTGTCGTTATAAGTTAATGGCACATTTGAGGGCATACTTTGTAGTCTTGTAGATGATATTAATTCAATGGATTGAGGAAATTTCATAGAAGTAAAAGGTACCAATTTCACTTGTAATAGCCAGGACAAGTACCTATGTTGTTGGGGAGAGTGATGAGAAATTAGATTGGCCTAGCCATCAGGTGTATTACTAGTTTCCGCCTTAGTACTGATAGATCCATGACTAATGAATTACGGAGTCCTTTAACAGTCTTTGTGTATATTTAACATATTTTATTACCATATATATTTACGCGGATGCGGTTTTATTTCCAAATAAACACAAAACAACTCCAATGGATGTTATTTATAAAACGTTCAATAAATAACTGTTCAAATAACTTTCATGGCAGCAATGAATCGAACCATTATTGCCAAAACAACATCACGTTCCAACAACATACATTTTAAATCAACAATAAGATATATAAATAATAGTTGAGTATTTCCAAACTGTCAGGCGGTTCTAAATACTTTAGTCGGCATGTATTGCGTTAACGGCCTCTCAGCTCTCGTAAAAATAAGCCCACATTAAAGCGGATCAAAGTAGCATTTTACGTGCTCGACAACCATCAATTATTCAATATCGGTCAGAACACGCCCTCACTCTCACATAAATGTATACCTAGCGACGTTTATCATGAAAAATTTGAATTTCTTTAGCCAATTCGAGCACAATACATTTTAGCACGCGCGTGGGTGGATTATTGTGTAAGTAGTTAGTTGTGGTTATATTGAAGCTAGTTTTTCTACAATTGTTACAAGTTGTACGAAATATTTGTGTGAAATGAACAATTACCTACTGAAGTTTTGTATTGGTTCTTCTCTTTACAAGTTTTGGCTGAACGTTAACTTCCTAATTGTCTCGTAAATATTATGACAATTCAATCGTTTTAAAAAGGAGCTAAAATATTAAAGGTATATTTTTAGAAAAAGCAGCAATCATAAACCATAATATATTCAGTCCTCTTCAAATTTTTATTTGATCAAATTTTGATCATTGCATTGGCCTCCTACAACTACAATTTTTTATTAATTTAGGTCATTATCAGGTCAAGTAGAATTCAAATAATTTTGCTGAAAAAGTCATGTGCCGGTTGAAATTAAAAGAATATCATGACCATTATCTTGCTTAGATTAACTTATTACTGTTGCTTACAATAACGTTTAATTATTCAGTAATCTTTATTATATCATAATATTATAGTGAGTATGTTAGACAATTAGTATGGGAGGGTTGTGTGTAGCGTTTTTGTTAATTTAAGCACTTATAAACGATAAGTATTACTTTATAAGGACACCCAGTATTGAGTGAAAAGAATCTTACAAAAAGCAGATGTTATCAGCTTTTTAGTGCTCTTTGAAGGAACTGGCTAATGTATTAAAGTACGGAACAAAAAATACGTGGCGAGGTTTAAAGCAAGAGAGATTTTTTCTTTTCAAAGTTAATGCAGTTGAATGTAAAATATTCAAGTTCCTTCTTTGTTGGAGACTTTAAGTGTTGTGAAATTTATATAGGTATCGTGATGAATTTTTTTATGCATAAAATTGGAGGATGTAATTTTATTACCTACTGGTATGGTAATACAGATTTTTGTGTTATTATTAAAATTTCATCAATTACCTAGTCAATGTATTTTAGAATTCATATATTGTACACCGAGTAATGTTCGTAAATAAAGTATTATTTAATAAACTTCAAACCATTAAAAAATAAAACAAGTCTAACTCTATTCGACACCAACGTCCAATTGAGTATTTGAATAATAAAAAAATATTGATTCTTTTTATGTATTTTAAAACTTTATTATTAATAATATTGATATTTTATGCAAAAACTCCAAAAAAATTATTTTTCAATTAATTATAAGCAATTAAAAATTGATGAAATTTAAATTAAAATCACGTGACTATAAACGCGCCATGACTGGTCACCATAGATGTGACGTCAAAATGTTATAGTTGTGTACGTTTTTCTATCAACTGCAATGAGTGAAAACTAACATTATGACGTCACACGCGTACGGGTGACGCTTCGGGAGTTGTCCGCGTGTCTTTGGTACTACTGGATTCAAAGACTAATTTTTATTTTGAAATAACTTTTGAATTATTGCAAAAAAAAATTTAAAAAAATAGTTTTGTTATAAAACTAATATATAATCTTTCCATTTAGCACAAAAAAATTTTTTATTCAAATACTCAATTATACGTCTTATCGTAGAACGTCCTACATTTCCGATGTGAGTAAAAAATTTAAATTGAAATATTATAGAAATTTAAGATGTTGAATAAATTTAAGGTAAAATAAAAACAGTGAAAATTTGGTATTCCATCTTTCGATTATTATTGACGGACGGTGTATGAAACCATCTCGAGGGAACTGAATAGGAAATTAATTTTTCAAAAGAAGATTCTGTAACATTTTTTTAAAATGGATCCACCCGGAAGAAGGCATGGTAAATTGATGTTTTCTTAAAAAAATATTGTGCTCAATATATTATTATGCTATTAAATTTTCAATTAGGTTATAATAACAAACATTTTCACCAAAAATTTAGTTAAATCTAAATGAAATAGGTACCTATAGGTAATATTAAAACCTGTGATTAAAACTTATAGATCAAAAATTGAGTTTAGATACTTTTTTCGCTATGCGCTTTATGCGCTTATTTTTCGCTCTATCAGCTTATTTAAATTTAAATTTTAAAAAGTTGGCAGCAATGATAGTTTTTGTTTGATTTGGTAGCCTTTCACATTGCCGCGTTACAATTATAAATAATAGTCATCTGAATTTTTCAAAAAAATCGTATTATGATAACTTTATAATTTATATATCAACTTTACTCTGATTGTGGAAAAAACAAAACAGTTATTATCACTTGCTTACGATTAATCGATTATTGCGCTGAATTTGTCTTGAATGAATGACACGCTATTGCTAATTTGCATTGAAAAATTAATTACTATCAAGCCTATTACAAGCTCTATTTATTCTATTTTTAACAATAAGTGAATGCCAAGCTAAATCTTTGATATTATAATTCGCACTAAATAACAGTATTAGTTTCAGTAATCGTTTTTGTATCACGTGGTTTTAACGTTTTCAATTTATAATAACAGAATATAATATACCTATAGGTACTAACTATTAGCTACTCGCCCTAGCTCCGCTCATGTATTCCTATTATATATAATAATTGAGATATAAAATTCTAAATAATATATCATTCAAATAAGCTAAAACTGCACTCTATTTTTATTAAAATCGTTTTAAGCAAAAATTTTCAGTCTACAGCGATCAATCGACGTGACCCCAAAATAAGTATTAAGTATACATATTAAGATTACCTTATAAACTACATCAAAGGGTTTTTTTTTAATATCGGTTAAGACGTATTTGAACGCAATATCATAGCCGTTAACTCCTTATTCCTACCATTTTAACACGGTCACGTGCCTCCGTCTCGCCTGCTGATTTATTTGACTACCATATTTATGATTATGTCTCTATTCGTTTAAAATACATTTATTCCATGTAATGAGATAATTCTCCAGTGTTCAAGTCTTAATTAACATTTTACTGTGTGTTTATGTGCTTTTAGCATTGTGTTCTGAAATGGTTCTGAATTATGTTTAATGGAAAGTGCCTCTGTTTTCATAATCACAGTAGGTGGTTGTCAAAACAAAGAAATCAGGAACTCTGGTACCTTCGTATATCCTATCACTTTATAGAAGAATTCGTATATCCTATCACTTTATCACTTTACATCATAAAAGTATCACTTTAAAATCTTTTAACATTAGTTTGAAAATGAGTTGCAAAAACTTTAAGCGGCATAACACAGAACTCTGAAAAGATGAACAGGGAAGAGGTTTAAGTTTATAAAATAATACAAGTGCATATAAAAGCTGTATGTGAACTACGTTTAAACTCGGAGATAATTTCACTTTGTAAAATATTGTGCGCTTCTAGCGTCTAACATTACATCTTCAAAGGTAAGAAATCAAAAGCCAACTTGCATCTCCAACAGCTGTTAAAAACACTTTTGAAACAAGAAATTAAAGCTTGGTAAGAGTTATTACAAAACATTTTAGAAGTCTCACATATATTTGTTTGTGCAGTGCAAGAAGCTAAAAAAACTGTTCTCGACGCTATTTTTAACAGAAAACTGAATTAAATTTGTAACTAAATGCTTTTTTAAATCTATAATTATTTACATTTATGAAACTGAATATTTCGTTTTCGTTTATATGTTCCAGAGGTTATGTAAAATTCTATAAACTTTATTAATAATCGGTGGATCAAACAAAGTTAATATTAATCCAGACATATAATTCAATCCTAACAATCGATTAATATTTTAACTAAAACTTAACGAAATTCATGGTATTTTAATTAAAACTTCATACAGTAGGTATTTACTGTTAAAATCTACTTTTCAAGTGATTAAAACTTCGAAAATTGTAATACGTATCGGCCGAAAGGTATTTCATAATATCTAATAGAATAGAGGAATATATTATATTAGGGAAAATTTAATTTACCAAGTACAAAATATTAAATTGATTTTTTAATGAATGTTAAACTTTAGAACATTTATTTCTATTAGTTTTAAATAAGTTGCAATAATAATATATTGTGCTATCTTTAAATGTATTTTTCAATTTTAAGAGGTAATTTATTTAAAAACAACTGACATCACACGAATACATCTCTCTATTACAGATTTTGGTTTTTGCAACTGATATTTGGTTTTTGCAACTGATATTCATAGGAACATACGATGTAAGTACCAACTTGGTACAAACATAAGATACTTTAGTTCTCATTGTTTATGTAACATAATACTTAGTCTACTTGATAAGTTGAAAATGGCGTAAAATAGAGATAAGTCTCTTAAAAATACGTGCGATAGCTCATTTGATTCGGAATGACGTCTAGAAAAATGTATCGGAAATGTGTATTAGCACACAAAAAATTGCAAAAGTTATAAACAAATTAAGTTGCAAAAAAAAAGGTATTTCGTTTATTGTTAATAACTCCGAAATTATTAACATTTCAGAAATTTTGAAAAAAGATTCTAAAAGAGGAGGAAATTTCCAACGAAAATCTCCCGACTCCCGGAATTCTATCTCCATTATTTATAATTTTAATTTAACGCTGAAAATAGGCCTCCGCGCGGCATTTTTAGTTAGCGCGCGCGGCTTCAAAACCGAGCACGTCACACTAATTATTTTTTTTAAGGTATTAAATATTAATTTAAAAAGCTATCCGCTGTTTCATAGGTAGGTAGGTAACTACTTACTTAGTCAATAATTATTCTGCGATAGATAAATTAATGCACATAATTTTTTAAAGAATTTACAGATTGCGTAACACATAGTTATGAATGTATTTCATGGTTTCTATCTATATCGATCTAGATACATAATATGTATAATATCGACTTGAAATTGACTATATGCTTGAATGTCCTATAAGCTGATATGCTTAGAACACCAACCATTTACCAATAAGTATTAAACAAACATACAAAACTCAATACGACATTCGATAACAAGCCATATTACCTATCAAACTAATGAAACAAAGCCGACTCGGTCTTGTATTATGCAAACAGGCATCACGTAAGGGATTTATGAGAGAAGTTCCTTGGAAAATCGCACTACACCCGCGGGAGAACCCGGCTCACTGCTGTCATATATTCATATTGTGATCATAGTAGAAATTAATGCAACTAGCACTTCGCGAACGTCGCCGTATAATCAGTAAGATATCCGTAAGTTCGTTATTCGGTAGTTACGTGGTAGAGGAAAATATGATAATTTAGACACTCTTTTAAATAAAATACTTACAGCAATGTGGTTAGTATAATAGGTACATATTTTCAGTAATGATCAAAACAATGCTAGCTTTTATAATATAATAAAAAGGCTGACAAATAGAAATAGGCGGACATTAAAAAAAAATAGTCGGTTTTGTTATTAATTTTATTACCTTTATAATAATGTAATTTATTACTTATCTACAAAAATGTGTTATTTTAATTTGATATAAATTACATTTTAGTATCGTCCCTATGTATAACATAAGAGACAATATGTGGCTAATCCGTAATGATGTTAATATATTACGTGCCCCGTTTTCTTTCCTAAAAACTTCAAACATCGTATATCCCGAAAAAAACGAGCTCGTAAAATCGTCAAATTCCAACTTCGAATTAATCTGAAACATGCGAGGATCTCATGTTAAGCAGATAAAAAACTTTTAACAAGGATACTTCAATTCATTTAAATTACTTTTTGTATTGCTTTATACAATTCTGTCTCGAAAGGAGCATTTTGAGATTATTCTCTATTTTATAAATTTTTGACGGTTTCTATTTTGTGTTTCAAAGAACGAAATTTAAAAACGCATTTATTGAATTCTTGAAAAAATCCTTGTACTACAATACATATTTACTATAAATTATTCACTCATTCATTACATACTATGTGTACCGAGCTTTAAATATTTACACGTCAAAGACTAGTGTTGGTTAATTTTCAATTTGTTTTATTAAATATACGAGTATAATTTCATTTCTACTGCAAATCAGTAAGGAAAGTTCTGATCCCACGTAGGTGAACTAAATACCTACACCTGCTTGCTTCTGTACTAAATGTAACCAATGTAGTTTGCTTTGCTAGTCTTTGAGATTGG
>CAJQZM010019687.1:0-12147 GCA_907164665.1 Colias nastes | reverse complement strand
ATGATATTCGGAATATTAAAATTCGAGATTAAGATAGGTAACCATTTGTAAGAATGGTATTATGTAAGATAGCTTAGTGAGGATAATATTGGTTAAATAAGAGTTATTTTATTTCAACAAAACTCCTGGTACAAAAATTTAAATTTATTTACATTAACATTATACAATAACAGATAACTAACAAAAATGTATTTTATGTTTTATCTTCTTGTAATTTACTATTTTTATACAATCGTAGTGAAAATTAAAAAAAAAATACAACTTTGGCATTTAAAATTATATTCTCCTATACAATATAATGTCTTCATTTTTTCTACAAAATTCGGAATAATATCACAATAATATGAATCTGTAATTCAATCAGCATGACGCTGAAGCTTACAGACTGTTTCACCGCTGAAAAGTTCACACGGTTGTGATTAGTCAACCTGTGCACTTTTATGCGTGTCTAACCGTCTGTATTTCGCACCGTGGGTCCCGCATGGCTGATCAACTACTCCATACAAAAAACCATGCCTGCTGATATAATCACCTACAGATTTTGCAAGATAATAGGGGATGATGATCGGAATCCTAAATAAAGAAACGTCAAGCAGTAGGTGGGTACGTACCGACACCATCATACTTAGCCTGTGTTTTGGTTAGGTTATGTTAGGTGGTTTCGTTCGTTCCTCTACTGTACAATCATCATTGGCTGTAAGAAGATCGTGGAAGAAACCCTTAGGTACATCATACTACCCTTATAACATATTAGCTTTTAAATAATGTGATTAAGATTAAGCTAATTGTTTTGGTTGTTCTTAATCTATTGTTGTATTTTATAGGGATTTGTAAGACTGGTATTCTGTAAGATAACTTAGTGAGGATAATATTGGTTTAATAAGAGTTATTGTATTTCAACAAAACTCCTGGTACAAAAATTTAAATTTATTTACATTAACATTATACTATAAAAGATAGTTTACAAAAATGTATTTTATGTTTTATCTTCTTGTAATTTACTATATTAATACAAACGTAGTGAAAATTTAAAAAAATACAACTTTGGCATTTAAAATTATATTCTCCTATACAATATAATGTCTTCACTTTTTCTACAAAATTAGGAATAATATCACAATAATATGAATCTGTAATTCAATCAACATGACGCTGAAGTTTACAGACTGTTTCACCACTGGAAAGTGCTCAAGGTTGTGATTAGTCAACCTGTGCACTTTTAAGCGTGTCTAACCGTCTGTATTTCGCACCGTGGGTCCCGCATGGCTGATCAACTACTCCATACAAAAAACCATGCCTGCCGATATAATCACCTACAGATTTTGCAAGATAATAGGGGATGATGATCGGAATCCTAAATAAAGAAACGTCAAGCAGTAGGTGGGTACGTAACGACACCATCATACTTAGCCTGTGTTTTGGTTAGGTTATGTTAGGTGGTTTCGTTCGTTCCTCTACTGTAGAATCATCATTGGCTGTAAGAAGATCGTGGAAGAAACCATTAGGTACATCATACTACCCTTATAACATATTAGCTTTGGAATACTGTGATTAAGTTTAAGCTAATTGTGTTGGTTGTTTTTAATGTATTGTTGTATCTTATAGGGATTTGTAAAACTGGTATTCTGTAAGATAACTTAGTGAGGATAATATTGCTTTAATAAGAGTTTAGGTATTTCAACAAAACTCCTGGTACAAAAATTTAAATTTATTTGCATTAACTAGGGATGTAACGATACCGATACCGATACCGATATATCGGCCGATATAATCGGCAAGCCGATATATCGGTATCGCCGATAATAAAACAACCGATACCGATATCAAACAATTCAATAAACCGCGCCCAATGAACCATGTGGGAGGCCGCCCGCGCGTGCGCACTTTGTTTTCTGAAAAAACTACCAATAGTAAACTTTTATTAGGTACTGATTGTATGTGTATTACTTAAAGTTTAACTGACTTTGTAAAATAATAATACTAAAATAAATGGTTTTGTTGTTTTTTGATTTGTCATTTTTATTTAAAAGAATACGATTAACAGTTGAGTCTCTGTTAAATGTTGGTAACTTTTTATGCATAATTCACTATTTATTTTTCTACCAAGCCATCGATATCGGTATCGGTATCGGTATCGCCGATACATTACTACAAATATCGGTATCGGTATCGTATCGGCAAAATCATGTATCGTTACATCCCTAGCATTAAACATTATACTATAACAGATAATTAACAAAAATGTATTTTATGTTTTATCTTCTTGTAATTTACTAATTTTATACAATCGTAGTGAAAATTAAAAAAAATACAACTTTGGCATTTAAAACTATATTCTCCTGTACAATATAATGTCTTCATTTTTTCTACAAAATTAGGAATAATATCACAATAATATGAATCTGTAATTCAATCAACATGACGCTGAAGCTTACAGACTGTTTCACCACTGGAAAGTGCACACGGTTGTGATTAGTCAACCTGTGCACTTTTATGCGTGTCTAACCGTCTGTATTTCGCACCGTGGGTCCCGCATGGCTGATCAACTACTCCATACAAAAAACCATGCCTGCTGATATAATCACCTACAGATTTTGCAAGATAATAGGGGACGATGATAGGAATCCTAACCCTTATTTCGACAGAGAAGGTGATAGTAAACTTATTAAAATTTTATTGTATAACCTAGTTTCCATGGTTTTTCTAAACCTCCAAAAAAAGAAAAAAAAAATCTACCCCCCACCCTTATGGAGAAAAGCGATGTCCGCCACACCGGACATTATCGAATCTTAGTAAAAAAAGTGTTAAAATGACTTGTCCGTCCTAGCGGACTTAATCGAATACGTGGAAGAAGTTGCATAGTATAAAGTAAAAGAATATTATAGTAAAAGAGCCTTTATTTTTTATAAAAGTACAAAGAAACTGTGAAAAAAAAGTGAACGTACTACGGGAGGATCTTCAACTACTGCAGTATCTTCTATCTGGGCTCTATACAAAAAGGTACTCTGTTTCCATTTGTACGAGAGGGAAAACTTTTGAATTTGCTTGGGTCTCTTTTTTGTCACAACTGATGGTTCTCTGAGTCTTCTTTTTCTATGCACAGGTGTTGGCAACGAGGGTAAAGACGATATAGAAGGTAAGTTTGAAAAATTAGGTTCCTGCGACTGGTTCGGGAAAACTTGCTCTATAATTGGAGTCAAAGGCGTCGGGAAGTCGTTGTTGAGTTCAAAACTTGTTTCAGAAGGGTTTTCATCAGGGCTGTCTGCGATATTCAAGCGCTCTAGCGAAGATGCAATAGACGGTGCAGGTGAACTAAAGACAGAAGGTGGATTAGAGAATGGATGAGGCTCATTTTCGGCGCCGAAGCTATCACCTGTTTAAGACGGTGCACGTTCTGCAGGAACGAGTGCCAATATTTTTTTCGAGCGTGCATGCAGGGAAGACTGAAGCAAAATAAAAGAAATACGTGCTAAGCAAACACCACCACCAATAAAAAAAATAGTTTATTATTTATTATTTATTATTTAATTTTGAGCATGTAAGTGTAACGTAAAGGCTAAGCAGATAAGTAGTAGGTATATAATATACACCAGTGAGTACCTGTTGAGAATAGGTATAGGGTTCTTTTCACGTAAGTAGGTAGGTCAGGTAAGTAGGTAGACTAACTTTTAGTAATTAGTTTTTAGCATTTTAGTTTTATGTAAAGGTTAGGTAGATAAGAAGTATCTAACAAGTTGATAGGTACTGAGAATAGATGTAATGTTTTGGTAATACCGACAACTCAAATCTTTTACCTTTCATACCATATTTCGACAAGGTCCGCCGTGACGGACAAGCTGTAAGACACAATAAATACAGGTGTTTCGACGAAGTCCGGTGTGGCGGACAAGTAAAAAACTCGATAATTATTAAGAATAACGTAAGCAAAAGCTATGAAATCGTATTATTTGAACGTTAGTAGACTAAATTCACAAAACACAAATAAAAAATCTACGCAACATAAGCAAAAAATAATATTTTTTAATAAATTACCTGAAAGACTTTCTTAGTGCGCAGTTTCGCTGACATTTTTTCGCCAACTGTCAAACTCTGGGTTGTCACACGCAAAATTTATTTTTCTACTAAAATTTGATCGACCTCCCAATAGCTTAGTAGTTTTTTTGTTGCAAAAATAGAAATAGACGGGGCGGTGGATTTTTTTAAAGTACTTGTCCGGTGGTACGGACAAATTCGAAATAAGGGCATAAAGAAACGTCAAGCAGTAGGTGGGTACGTAACGACGCCATCATACTTAGCCTGTGTAATGTGTATTGGTAAAGTTTGATGGAGTTGTTCGTTGCTTTGCTGTACATTCATCATTGGCTGCAAGAAGATCGTGGGGAAAACCCTTACATCATACTACCCATAAAACATATTATTAGCTTTTAAATAATGTGTTTAAGATTAAGCTAATTGTAATATTGATTGTTTTGAATCTATCGCTATATTTTATAGAATTATTTTTGTAAGCATGGTTTTCTGTTAGATAGCTTAGTGACGAATAAGTAGCGATAAGATTTTGGATTTGGCTGACCGGTTGGCTTGGTTGGTAGTGACCCTGCCTTCCAAGCCAGAGGTCGTGGGTTCGATTCCCACCCGAGGCAAATGTTTGTGTGATGAACATAGATGTTTGCTCTGTGTCTGGGTGTTGATTACCTATATAAGTATTTATTTAAAATTATATATAGGTATGTATGTTTATCAGCCATCTGGTTACCATAACACAAGCGAAAGCTTAGTATGGGATCAGATCGTGATTCGTGCCGTGTGAAAATTGTCCTGAAATTTATATATTTATTTATTATTATTTGTTAAATAAGAGTTATATTATTTCAACAAACTTAAACTTGTATAAGTGAAAAAATGCATAAATTTAACAAAATAATATATGAGCAGTGAATTTCGTATCTTTCTTTTTTATCTCATCGTTTAAACCTTCCCTAACGACTTATATAATCAGCTAAGTTGGTTCCGCCATTCCCGAGTTTAAGCGAGACTAGTGAATAGCAATTGATATTTATATATAGAAGATATAATATTGAGATTACTTATCTATTTCTTTGTGCTGTGTTATTAATAATATAGATAGGGCATTTAATCAAGATTTTTATGCTACTATTAACAGGCAGATGATTTAACGTTCGAAAGGTTAATCACGGATAATATGATTGACCGACGTGAGTATCTTTGTAAGTTGAAGTGAAACTTCTCTAGGCGTGTTGAGAGTAAAATTTCAAGGTCGTATCATGGCAATACCGTTACGTCATGGAGTAAGGCGACAATTTTGGTATCTTTGAATCTTGCCAAAGAAGTTTCACTTCTGACACGTGTGCTCGGCACACACCATGGGTCCCGTATGACTGACCAATGTATTTGAAATTTTCACCTCGGGTATACAATTTTTTACACGGCTTTTTAACTAAATACTTAGTGTTGTAGTTTACTTTTTACCATTCTACAATTTATTAAACTTCATAAACAGTATTTTATCACTTTTAAGTTTTAAGGATTATTATATGGGACATGGTTCGGACATGTCAAATACCTGAATGTCAAACAGTAGATGACTAATTATACTGATTCTACAGTAACTGTATATACGTATATAGTTAGTACCTTCAGTATTTTCAATTATCTACTGTGCTTTCTTCATTGGCTGCGAGAAGTTCGTTGAGAAAACTATTTTTATATATTTATTTATAATCTTTATTGCATACAGAAAATACCAATTTTTCTTAAAAGGAGGACAATTGACAACATTTCAAAATTTTAAGCTACTTATTTTTTTATTTTAATGAAAACTAGATCAAAAATTATGATACACGTATTTTTTGCTTTTTCTAAATATGGAAGTTTTCATTCATCTTTTTGAGTTTTAAAATCATCTCATTCTAAAATGTCGTAAGCGCCAAATGACGTCATACATACGGAGGAATACATTTTTTCCTTTGCCACATTCCTAGTTTAAATTAAAAAAAAATCTTGACAGTTGACATTTTGGCACATATTTTGTCACTTTGATTCGTCAAGCTTTGTAAATATTGTTATTTGTTATTTGCTGATCCAAATTTTAAACAAAAGAAACTTATTCACAAGTACTGATGATGATGACTTTATGCAGGATTTGTTAAGGGGTGCTGAAAATTTCTGGGAAACAAAATATACTATCCCAAAAACGTTGGAAAGTGTTAAATAAATACAACTTTTAGTAAGTAAACAAAGTCTTTTATTTCAAGAAAATTATGAACACTATAGGCACTATTTGTATAATATAAATGAATTGGTCCAACTCCAATCAAACAAACATCACGCTAATGAGATTAAATTAGAAAACCAAAACACAATAACACGATTTAAAAGTTTGTTTACATGAATAATTCACAAAAATGACATTAATATGAAATTTGACACATGCCATACCCTGTAAATGTCAGTGATAGTTTTTTTTTTTTAACTTTTTTTAAATTAGGCTAAGGCGCATTTTTATTCCTCCGTATGTATGACGTCATCATCACATTTATCGTTTTTATTTAATTTCTCTTAAAATATGCGATTAAAAAATGAAATAATTTTTTTTCTGTAATCGCAAGAGCAAAATAAAGAAACGGTTTTTTTCTTTCATGGCCTTATAAAAAATGAAATGTTGTCAATTGATGCAAAAGGTATAAATTTATAAAGAATAGAAATTGAATGCCATATAACCAAAAATATCAAATTGATGCAAAAGGTGATTATATGTATAATAATTATGTACATATATGATTATAATATGACTTACGTATTTGAGATTAAGCAAATTGTTGTTTTGAATCTCTTGTATATGTTACAGTCAAAACCCTGAACCAGTCAATATCCTTATTGACCGGTTATTAAGCTTATTGACTAAGGGCGTCGGTTAATATCCTTATTGACTGATTTTATCTGATAAAATCAGTTAATAAGGATATTGACCGGCACCCTTAGTCAATAACCTTATTAACTGATTTAAAGAGCAGACATTCAGTCAATATAGGTTTGAATAGATTTTAACCGACGCCCTTAGTCAATAAGCTTAATAACCGTCAATAAGGATATTGACTGGTTCAGGGTTTTGACTGTAGCATATATACCTCTAGCATGCTGCATGGGTGATACAATATCTGCAATATTTATAAGAATTGTATTTTTCCAAGACAGTTGAAAAATTATCATCCCTGACGCTACAATTTAAAGACATAAGACATTCAGTACAGAGATACAGCACGTATGTGATTGGTGAACGTGAGTATCTTTGTACGTTTGTCACTGTTTGTCCGGCGCACCGTGGGACCGGAACGATTGAACCTATGTGAGTGAAACTTTTACTTCGAATGGACTTGGCAACAAATCATCATCATTTAACCTCATAGGACACGGGCATCCTATGAGGTTAATAAAAAACATGTTTATTCCAGACTAAAATTTATTTCAATAATTTATCGCTATTAAAAATTATTTACTAAAATATTCTTATCAATTTGTCCCAGACAAATTGTATATTTCGTCGTTTACAAAACGTCCTCGTCAATTACAAAGTCTCGGCTATGTATGATGATAAATATAATATTTCCAAAATGAAAATAAACTCCATATTTCTGTGTAGATTTTAAATAATACTAACATACACCCTAACCAAACCAAGAATTTGTCACTACAAAATAAGCATTTGTGAACTGACGATACCATTTCTAAATGACGGAAATAATAATAAAGTGCATTGTGTACTTAAATAAAATTATATTACATTGTATAATTGGTGTGAAAAATTGTAGGTATAACTGTGAAAAAAAAATATTTTAATTGAACCATTATAATTAAAAATTTCCAGGAATCTTTTCATTTACGCCTTCAATTTTCTCGTATAAAATTTCTTGTAGAAAGTAGTTACTTCGGAAAACAAATACTTTTATTTATAAATCTGTTTGGTCATAATAACTTTATAATATTTTAAAATACTTTTTATTGCGTTCAATATGAAGATAGTAAGAAGAAAGACATCCCTGTATTTAAATCTATGAACATGAGCACGTTCCCAAAAAATAATTTAGTTGATTCATTACGCAACTTCTGATTATTCATTCAATTCGCTAAAATATACTATTTTTATTCAAATTAAGTCAGAAACGTGGAATGAATTCAGCGGAAAACGGCCGCGCTCCAGATATTAATCCAATAATTGGCTCTTCAGCAGGTAAGACGCCATTTTCACTCTCGATTCTATATTTTTGCACGATACCCACTAACACTATGAAAATAAATGACTTCGCTAAGGAATCGCCGGGACAGCGTCTTCGACCTGTAAAATATTAACCACAATAAATGAAATACACTGTCTAATTCTCTAGAACTACTCAAAAACTAAATTTCAATCAAAAATTAGAAAAACTTGAAAATAAATCTCTTTGGTGAAATAGGTAATAACTAACTTCGAGCCCAGCGAGGGGAATTTCGATTTTTAACACTCAAAAATAAGGTGCAAAGAACAAGTTTCTACTTTACTCGTAAATTTTATTTTAGGAACATCCGTTTCTGCAGCTTTTATAAACAATCCTATCATCAGTTATCGAACTCTCATAACGAATCATTAAACACTAGCTTCGCGGTTTCATCCGCGTGGCTCCGCTCCTGTTGGTCTTAGCGTAATGATATATATAGCCTTCCTCGATAAATGGGCTATCTAAGACCGAAAGAATTTTTCAAATCGAAACAGTAGTTCCTGAGATTAGCGCGTTCAAACAAACAAACAAACTCTTCAGCTTTATAATATTAGTATTGATTTATCAAAGTTAATACAAAATCTTACCCAGACCAAATCCATAAAAGTGTTCAGTATTGACCAATTTCCCACTAGAATCCAAAAACCTTTCTGGATTGAATTTATTAGGTTCGTCCCATAAATCAGGACTAAAATGAACGTCCCCAATTGACAATAATACTGTAGTATTCTTCGGTAATACGTAATCTTCAATAGTTGTTTCTTCGAGAACACGTCTCGGACCAGCAAGAGGCACTATAGTGTAGAACCTTTGGACTTCTAGTAAAAACGCCATTGTGTATAGTAATCTGTAAATTGTGATCTTATTTAGAGCATTTAGAAGAATTTGAAAATTATAATAATCTAGACATTTTTGTCGACTTAAACTTTCAGCTTACACCATGATTTTAAACCAAATTGCACTTCCATTGTTCATTACGAACATAAGAACCTAATAACCAAAAACGGGCCTTTCAAATTTCTTCCGTTTCAAACACTTTTGACAACGAATCGTTAAAATAGCTTAAAATAGAATCCGACTTCAATGGATGAAACACAATAAAAAGAGATTTTCGCTTCGGAATAAATTGCTACTCTATCGAAAAAGCTCCTGGCCGCTACATTCTTTCATAAAACACATTCAGCGGATTCTATTCAAGTAGTTTTTAGAAAAGGTCACTTTTCTAAACTGAGTACTTGATGAAAAAAGCAAGTTAAACATCGTATTAATTCAAAAAGCATAGACTATTCAGCGGATTTCGGGTCTTAAATATAATAAAAGACGAATACAAATAAAGGTTTTTACACGCAACTAGTATAAAACAATAAGTGCAGTCACTGTTTTGAATACTTTAGTTAAATAATAAACTACATGTCAGTACTTCATTGGCTTTAACACAAATAGATTTACCAATTTACTGTCTCAATCATTTAAAATCAACCTAACTTAACCTATTTCACTGATTTTAATCCTACCTGTTTCAAGTACTAAATGTCTGCTAATAACAAAGACATACATTCCTTTATGTATTACTAACATAGTTTCTAAGATTAATGTATACTAACACATAATATGGATAAATATCTGGAAATAAAAATATATTATTATTATTATTATTTAGCATCTTCATAATGCACCTCTAAATCCCTAACCTCCAAACTATCACCAATTTCAGTTTTATAAGAGTTAAATATAAAAAATTACCTGTTACTATCATTCCAACTCGGCGTATCCTTCCCTATAACACTGTGTATTTCGTCATACACTTTCTCTTGTATATGTTTATGTCTAATAAGGCTGAGAATCGCGAATTCCAGCGCATTGCTAGTAGTTTGCGCGCCCGCGATCAAAATGTCGAGACAAATGGCCTTTAATTGTTCCTCTGGAAGCAATTGTTTTAAATTGAGGCCAATAGTAGCAAATGTTGGCAAATGCTTCGGTTTCAGTTCGAATTGTTTGTGTATGGAGCGAGATAAAGTTGGGACTAGTTTTCTTTGAAGCATTTGTTTAGGTTAAGTTGCCTTTGGGCTTATTTTTAGACTACAATGAGATATAAATACTGAACGGAAAGGGGCAAGCATGTAAGAAAATAATTGGAATGAACTCATTCAATTGGGGTTTACTTTAATAACCATATCTAAGAATATATTCACACATCAATTCAAATGTAAGCTATTAAATAAAATGATTCGTAAGAGTGGGTAGTGAGGGACGAAATGTAGGAAGTCTTTGAAGTGGGAAACACAATCAAAAGCAAAATACGAGGTAAAATATCATGGAATATCACTTAAAAAGATTCTGTATACTTGATCTAAAAATAACCTGTACCTCTTCTATAACAGACTTACCATGAAAGCTCACGTTATTTTCCTTCATCTCTTCAAGAAAACTATAAATAAAATCGCTTCCCGGAACTAATCCGCTTTTGTGCTTGTTAACCGTTTCCTTTAAAATGATCAAAAATAACCAGTATTATTTTTTATCAATCATTAAAAACTAAAAATACTACGCATTTATTAATTTACGACTTATAGCGTATAAATTAAAAATTTTTTAATCTATTAAAAAAAATTGAACAACGTAAAGCATATTTTTTTGTGAAGTTTGATAAAAATAGAAGTAAGGCAGTCAATGCCTTGTTGCCTTGAAAATAATTTACAATAAAGGTGTTTAAAGGTGGTTGTAAAAATATTTCACATATTTCTTGCATTGAAAATTAAGTAAGTGAACTTAATTAAGAATATACTAACCTCAATAATATCAGATATTTGCTGGTTCAAGTTTTTGATGAGCGTGTATCCACTTAGTTTGGGAAAAATGAATCTAATCCAAGGCCATTGATTCAACCAACCGCCCGCGATTGTAAATGCCTTGGATCTCTTACTGAATAAATCTATAACGTATTGCAAACGATCTTCTTTTATTCTTTCGCCTGAAACAAAATGTGTATAAAGCCGGCTACTCACGTATCTGCAGTAGGGGCAATATTGGGGCACCTTGACTCCTTAATTGTAATGTGTATAGGCAAGCAGGGGCAATTTAGAGAACATCTGAAATTGTTCCGACCGCCGTGCAACCGAGATTGTTCCTATATTGCCCCTGCGGCAGGTACGTGAGTACTTGAGTAGCCGGTTGAAGGAAATTAGGTAAGTATACTCTAGAGTCTAGACGTTTTGGCTTTTTAAACAAATCTGAATGCTATTTAATCAAATATTACGCACAAATGCGACTATTAAGGAAAACTGATGATTTCAAGAATATAATCGTAAAATTCTTAAATTATATAACTGGATTTTTATAATCAAACAACAAAAAACACAAGACGAACGCCAGTCTACCCTCATCTTAGATTACAAAATAAAAGACAGATGGAGCGTTGCCGAACTAAAACGAATGATTTATCGTCATTTCCATAAAGCTATGTGTGCTGTCATTTCGCCGCTGCACTGTACGTACACGGTGCTTCTGAGTGGGTGTTATGTTACCCCTTATTAAAACGCTGGGAGCTATACTTCCCACGTCTCAGATTGAAGTAAATCGTGTTTTATTTTTATATGCTTAAACCTAATGCAGTGTAATATTTATCTACGCAATCTTAACATTTCAGAGAACTTTTTTTCATGGAAACACTTTTCAGAGAATTATTACATGTCATGGTAAACACACGTCAAAGTCAGTTGACGTGATTTTGACGCCGAAAACGACCGTTATTTTTTAGTTTTTTGTGTAGTGCTGAAAAAAAATTAGTTAAGTAGATTTGAGTTTTAGCTATGTAAACTAGACTATATCACAGATTAGAGAATAGTTACTTCGTAACAGATACATCACTCCCATA
>CAJQZM010019680.1:0-11690 GCA_907164665.1 Colias nastes | reverse complement strand
TAATGGTGGATATTACACTAAAAACATAAAGCTGAAGAGTTTGTATGTTTGTTTGGACGCCCTAATATCATGAACTACCTACTACTTTTTATGTTTTTCCCCGATTGATATGTACGTAATTCATGAATTATATATGTTTCATGTATCACGAGCAAAGCCCGAGCGGGCCATTAGTTTAATATAATAATATTAGCATTTAGCTGTGCACAACAAGCATCTCTTTTGATTTTTCAGCAATAAGGAGCTGATTTTTACCTAGATCTTTAATATCACTAATATTTGTAATTATGCGTTTGTTATACTATTGTTTTATAATAAACTAGAACAACAGGACTGTTGTTTTGATAGATTTATTTATCCCAAGCTCGTAGTAAACTTCTGAACAATTTCGCTGAGCATTTCCACATAGCTGGCGAGACGTTTCGACATATAGTGTTAAATCGACTTTAATCAGACATGAGACAGGCGTTTTACTTAAACTTGGATTACTTGCTTGAAACCAAACTACACTATTGTAATGTATATTTTTTTAGATAAAGCCTAAAATAAACTTTTGTTCTAGGCACTACTAGTACATTGTGTGTATTATGTATTTCGTGCAATGTTTAAACCTGTCTATACTTATACTATATTACTATTACTATATATTCTAATATTATAAAGCTGAAGAGTTTATTTGTTTGTTTGAACGCGCTAATCTTAGGAACTTCTGGTTTGTTTTGAAAAATTATAAGGAAAAAAGTGAAGTCCCATGTCCCCAATTGGGGTAAGGGGCAGAATGCATTATGCATACATCTGTTTCACTGATCGATTTTCTTTAGGGACAAGTAGGTGATCAGCCTTCTATGTCCTGCCAGACCGAGACATTTTTTTATCTTCGTCTCCACCGGGAATCGAACCCAGGACTCCTCGGTTCTACGCTCACGCGTCAACCACTGTACCAAGGAGGCGGAAAAATTATAAGGAAGGCTATACAGGGTGTCCCACTGTTGGTATACTAAGCTCAAAGGAGGTTATAGTTTTGCATACGCTGAGTACGTAAAAAATACTTATAAAATTCCAGACGCATTTTTTTTCAAATAGATGAATTCTTAAAACTCTATGTTGTACAGCCATAACAAGTAACCCGCCCAACTTTGCCACCCGCACGTGAGCTATCGTTTAAGATTATGTTTTTATAGACAAAATGCTCACATTAGAGAAGCGGTATATGCCGGCTGCGCGAAGCTAGAGAAGAAAACATGGATTTTCAGGAAAAATTTAGCAAAAAATTTTTGACGTAATTTTGTTGTTTAAGTATTTTTTACGTGATCAGTGTATGCAAAACTACAAGGCCCTTCGCGCTTAGTATACCAATAGTGGGACACCCTGTATAATATGATAACGCTGACCAATAGGAGCGGAGAAATGCGGGTAATACCGCGGGACACAGTTAGTATATAATGTTTACAACAATGTTCGAAAAAATACGATATCAAAACGTTAAAACATAAACCTAGTATAAAACAAAACATTATAAAAAGTGTACACGGCTTTACACAAAATAATAAATTTATAAGCCACGAAAACAATATACAAATTAGTACACAGATTCGCGATAATTATTCCGAGAAGTTAAGAAATTTATTCCGCAAGCAATCGTTGGTAATTACAAAAAGGCAGCCTGACGGAAACTTGTGATAATCCTTCCTAATGAGGTAAAGAAATAGACGAAGCATGGCCATTGTAATATTATCTATTGTAATAAAGCATTGAGATAGGTAAGTGGTTTTATAAATAGTAAGTATAAATAAGTATTTTTACAGGTTTTATCTTTTAATACACAAATTACTTCTAAATTATCGAATAAAATCATATTGAAATACAAATACAGATGACATTTCTAGGTAAGTACATAAATATTCATTTACAATGAGGCACGCTTTTAACAACAACAACATGCAATAGAAAAATATATTACTTCAATGGGACACTTTTTGCAACATTTTCCATCCATGATAAGTCATGTAAGTTTATTCAAGTTACGTAAGCGTAATTTTAACTATCGAATAGCAAAAACAATTTCTATAATTACATCGTTATTGTAAAACATGCTTATTTCACATTATAACGCAATGTCCTGGGTTCAATTCCCAATGGAAAACTAACTCTTACTGTTCCCTTCCTTAACAATATAAAGAAAATCGAAATCTGCCCAATACCCCGGAAGAGAAAAGACTATTTATGAACCCCAAAGGGATACGCCGCTCGGTTCCTTCTCATGGACGGGTCTCGTGCGGGCCGCGTCATTGCTGTGAGCGGTCGGTATCTATACATATAATAAATCTGTAGAAGGGTCAATTCTGTACATTGAAAATATTGAAAAAATAAATAGCAGGGGGTGTTACTGGATCGATACCAAACCCAAATATGTGATTAAAAAAATTTTTGTCTGTCTGTCTGTCTGTCTGTCTGTCTGTCTGTCTGTCTGTCTGTCTGTCTGTCTGTATGTGAAGACATCACGTGAAAACTACCGGTTCGATTTCGATGAAACTTGGTATAATTATACCTTATTATCCTGGGCGTAAAATAGGATACTTTTTATCCTGGAAAAATATGTAGAAAAAAATTAATCTTAATTTTTCAATTTTATCCATAGACGTTGTTCTGTAGAACCGCGAACACACGTTGCGTATTATTATAGGATAGGCCTAGCCGTATTTGGGTGCAATAGATATTTATAAGATGTCATTGTCAGAGTTACTCAAAATGGAGAAATAAACCATCCACGCGAAGACCGACATCCGCGCGGACGGAGTCGCGGGCGGAAGCTAGTTTGTTAATACAATTATGAATTTAAAATATCAACGTGAGACAATCCTGCGCCTCGCGAGTGTAGGTACCGTGCTCTTCTAAACGCCGGGAGTCGGCCTACTTGTTCTCTTTATACTATGATAGCTAGCAATAATAATAATCATTAATTTCTTTTCATTGCCACAGTACAATCATTAGCAAAACAAAACGCAGAAAATAATTATGAAGCAAGAAAATATCCAATGTATAAATAATTTCACAATGCGAATCGATAAACGTGTTTACGCAAGAATAAATTGAGTAATTAAAATATTAATTATTTCTCTGAATGCTTTTCAGTGGACCTGCTCAAAGTAAAGCCTACGGGATTTCATAGCTGAACAAAAACACGTTTACTGTCAATATATTTTTTTATATAACATAATCATCATTATTGTTCCAACTGCAGATAACTGAGGAGCTACCATGACGACTTGAAGCAGTTCTTATTCCAGTGTGGAATAAAAAAGAATACATATTACATAGTTCGTCATCACTAGACTAGTGAAATCACTTTCTCCTAACTATATTTCCTACATAATGGCACTTGCATGGCACTTGCATGCAAATGCCATACAAATGCCATGCAAATGCCATCAATGTCATGCAATGCCATGCAATGCATGACATTGCATGGCATTGCATGACAAAAACTTTGAAAAAACCGCGAGTTTCATTTTATATTGGATATTAGGTCATGACCTTTAAAATTGATTAAATTATTTTATTTCCACTGTAAAACAAGGATCAAGGGCGGGATAGTTGATATCACGTGTAATAGAGATTTTAGCTCTCAATTTAAATATTGAGCAAATATTTTGATAATAAATTTAATAATTCAATGATCTCTTCTCGATAATCCGAATTTTAGTTAGAAGTCACGGGTATTAACTGTTAACCACTGAGCCACAAATTCGTCTGATGCCGTATTAGGTACTGATGATAATAAAATAAGCATCTCTCTATACGAGGGAATAATAAAAACAGTACTCAAACAAACAATAATATTCTAAACAAAGAATTTAATCCTCTAAAATGTAATATTTAAAATAACCTAACCCTTCATATGAGACGCAACAACACAAATATATTACATTCAATATTAGTGCATAATCTATTATCTACTCTATGTTAATTAAATATGAATAATCCAAAAGGCGGACGTATCCCGAAGCTTTCATTAATAGTGAAAATTACTCGACCCGCGCCATACACTTTACTTCAATCATGGCTTCGATTGGTGGGTTCCACCTGTAGCTGAAATTAAAAGTACCTATACAATAAAAATACTTTTTTTATTATTTTCTAAGACACTAAATAGTTGGTATTTTGATGAATGCAACAACTGCATGCAATTTATAAATAAGTGGTAGGTATAACTAGAACGACTTTCTTTTATATCAGACTATAATGAAGCTTTATTATATCGTATCAACTCGGGTGTGCCATAAATCACATGATTATCGGATTAATCACAGCTTATATGCAAATCAGGCAATAATTAATCTACCTACAAACGATATTTCACCTAAATAGGCTCTAAGAGCGGCATATAATTGATAAACTCAACTTAAAATGTAATAAAAAGCATAGTATAAGTTCTAAAAATAACGTACGTACAAAAATTAATTATAAGACTATTCTTAGTAAGTAAGTAGGATAAAATGATTTTTATTGAATTTTTACCTTTGTCTAGCTGCGCTCCGCGGTTTCTCCCGCGTGGCTCCGCTTCTGTTGATGATATAATATAGCTTATAGAATTCCTCGATAAATGGGCTATCCAACACCGAAAGAATTTTTTAAATCGGACCAGTAGTTCTTGAGATTAGCGCGTTCAAACAAACAAACAAACTCTTCAGCTTTATAATATTAGTATAGAAGAATAGATATTGGGATGTCCTCGATTCATTGAAATTTCAATCTAATTTTCCATCTTTATCTTTTAACAATAATCAACATAATCCAAAACATACAAAAATACTTAAAACCAAAACTTAGTGGTACCAAGCGGAACAAACACATAATCTATCAGGTTATTAATTAATTTCCCACTCTCAATGCAACAGTTCTCAATAATTGCTTTTGAAGTACTGGGTCTCATTACATGCTCTGCGATATGATGGGGTTGGTTCACACAGATCTGGGGCTTTGTTTTATCGTTTGCTGAAGGATTACACTGTGTGTATATGGCCTAATGTGGGTGGGAATAAATGGGGACTTATGAAGTGTGTGTGTTTAATTTACTGAATAGGAAAGTATTTTCTCTGTAGTGGGAAAAAATTGATGATAACGGTGAAATGTAACAACTTTTTTTAAATATCAGTGATTGTTTTTAATACATATATTTATTTTTTGAATGGTTGAATCTTCACTTCAATCCAACAACATAAGAATAGTTTATTTTGTACAATTGCTCAAATTGTAGAAGGTACCTATGTGTACATTTTGTAAGTTTGTTACTTCTTCAACAACTGTTATGATTTGCATAAAGTCTGTGCATAAAGTACAGTATATTTTGTAAAACAATATGTCACAGATACAGAGTATAGTATGGATAATCACATAGGTACAGAATATAATATAATAGTACATAGGCTACTTTTTACCCAGATTTCACTCGAGTGAAGGACACTTATTTTACATGAAAATATTATGTTTTTAAATAGAAACTAAATTTAAATACAATATATTCAACGCTTAAAATACATTAGTGGAATAATAGAGTGACCGCGTCTATAGCGACGTCAGGTTTCCTTTATTAGATCCCCTGCGACACTGAGTAATGATCTAGCTCCAATATGCTGATTCTCAGTTAAAATATTCGCTGTATGTTTTTAATGACACTGTTTTCTGGATGTGCTCATATAATGATTATGTTAAACTAGCTGTGCCCCGCGGTTTTACCCGCATTGCTCCGCTCATATTGCTCTAAGCGTGATGATATTATAATATATAGGCTATAGCCTTCCTCGATAAATGGGCTATCTAACACTGAAATAATTTTTCAAATCAGAACAGTAGTTCCTGAGATTAGTGCGTTCAAACAAACAAACTCTTCAGCTTTATAATATTAGTATAGATATGTACCTACCATACTCTTACTAATTTAAAATGATACAAATAGACGCATTCTATCTGGTAGTCGAAATGAGTATAATATTATAACATAACTAGCGGTCCGCCCCGGCTTCGCCCGTGGTACCTACATGTTTAAACTATCCTATCTCTCAAGTTGGATCGAACTGCACATGGTGTGCGAATTTTATTATAATCTGTTAAGTGGTTTAGGAGTCCATTGAGGACAAACATTGTGACACGAGATTTATATATATTAAGATAATTATTATTAGTTTCATTAAATCAGTAAAGAAACTATAAACTACACAATGTCTTCATAAAAGTTCTTAAAATATTTAACTTTCTGATAAGATTGACATTTATTATCACGGCTACTGAGCAATATCACAATATACAGATACATACAGTAAGGAAACTTCATACAAAATGTTCGAAATGGCTCCCCCCCCCCATCAAGCGTGTTTACGAGGGTATTGAGGGGGATCGATAGTAGCGGGTGACACATCCACAGATTTTGAATGACAAAGATACATAGTATAGAAAAAAGTTTAAAGTGATGTCAATTCACATTAAATAAATATCGATTTTTTCAGTTTGTAGCCCTTTCAATAAATATATTTGTAAATACCGTATCTGACTACAAGTTAAAAAGAGACTATTTTTTAATTTCTATAGTTATGGCAGCATGAGTTTTAAATTATGTTGACATATTTCCACCAAAATGATAGCTACAAATAGTCACTATTAGGAGTCCAGTCTGTTTAAAGATCGCATCTATTTTTTACGCAATCTAGAAGAGCACAAAAATCTAAAAAAATGGAAACCTTAAAAAAATCTTGTTTAAATTTATGTGCATAATTACGTAAATATTAGGGAAGAAAAAGATAGATATTATAATTATTGTATTTTTATCGATACGTGACTTTACCACTTTGTCAAGCACTAAGCCTGTCAAACTATTTTCTTTTTCATCCTAAAACAAAAAGGTGGAGGTTCTATGCTCGTATAATAATAATTTTAATTTATTTTTGCATATTTTGTGTTTTTTAATGTAATTTAATTTATAGTTTTAAAAATAATTTAGTAGGTATACCTACATACAAGTATTGTAAATTCTGTATTGAATATATGTATAATACAAATATCAAGCATCCATACTAATATTATGCGAAAGTAACTCTGTCTGTCTGTCTGTTACTCAATCACGCCTTAACTACTGAACCAATTTGCATGAAATTTGGTATATAGATATTTTGATACCCGAGAAAGGACATAGGCTACTTTTTACCCCGGGAAATAGGATAGGTTTTATCCCGGAAATCCCACGGGAACGGGAACTATGCGGGTTTTTCTTTGACTGCGCGGGCGAAGCTGCGGGTGGAAAGCTAGTTATAAATAATTTAGGTACATTAAAAAGCCTTTGGCGTCCATAACAAAACAAACTTTCGAAATATAGCACTGATAAAAACGTATTTACCAAGGTGTATTAATTCGGATTGTTTCTTCTTGTAAATTCATATTTAGGCTACACCATTTTTTTATTTTAACGGGTTTTTATCTCAAAATTACCACAAAATCAACTGTGAAAAAAAAGCAAACAGAAATATACAGGCCGAATTGATAACCTCCTCCTTTATTTTTGAAGTCGGTTAAATATCAAAAAGGTAACAGCCCTATAGCTATAATAGTGCTTATGTCATAATTTCATCGCAGGGGCTTAGTTTCCTAACTGTATGTACGTAGTATATATCTGTCAACTGTGGCAATATCCAATATTACAGCCACATTATTTTTGCTCGAATAATGATAATTACAGAGAACTTTAAATAAAACCAAATGGCATTATAAAGCTTTTTTATAAGAAAGCGCTCGTTTCCGAATCGTTGTTATGTACTAAAATGAGATTATTGTAAATACTAATATAGAGCTTAGGGCATGATAAAAATAAGTGTCAGTTTCGCATGACTAGGAATATCCTGCTTAGAGGAAATAATGTGAGCATTAGTTTGTGCTGTAAGTTACGAGAAATAGCGATTTTAGTGAAAATTGCTATGGATTATATTAATTTTTTACGAACTAATAAACATTAATACTTAATAATATTATAAAGCCGAAGAGTGTGTTTGTTTGTTTGAACGCGCTAATCTCAGGAGCTACTGGTCCGATTTGAAAAATTCTTTCGGTGTTAAATAGCCCATTTATCGATGAAGGCTATATTATATCATCACGCTAAGACCAATAGCAGCAGAGACACGCGGGTAAAACCGCGAGACATAGCTAGTTTTATATAATATGCAAAACTTGTCGTCGTCGTGTCAGCCGTGGGACGTCCACTGCTGGACAAAGGCCTCCCTCAAGGATTTCCACCACGCCCGGTCACCGGCGGCCTACATCCAGCGGCTTCCTGCCACTCGGACCAGGTCGTCTGTCCACCTTGTGGGTGGTCGTCCCATGCTTCGTCACCCATATTCAGATCTAATCAAATAAAATGTGTAATGTGTATCTTTATGTAATTATGTTGTTTTATGTGATATGCTTCGATAAATGATAGCTTATGTTAAAAATTACTTCATAATAATATTATTAGCTTAAGTCCTTAAGAGTCCTTATCGATTTTAGAGTGATTTTTACTTGTTTCTGTAATTCTTTAGAAGCTCGTTTAACAAAACTAAATTAGTAACAATGTGTGATGATATCTTAAATTAAAGATTCATTCAATATCTAAAATACGTTCGAGACAATTTATTGATATTCATTGTCCAGTTTGTTTAATAGCCAATAACCTAAGGCGTGTTTCAATTTTTTCCATGCGGGACGTTCGTGTCTTTGTATTTTACACGGAATTTAATAGAAGAAGTTTTCTTTTAAAATATACTACAGTAAAGACACTGAAACATCCTAAAATATGTTCGAGGCAATTTATGTACTTTTATTGAAAAATTCAAAGAACATCTAAGTTAAAATAGCCTTACTTTGATGAAATTTTATGCGTATATGGCGTCGAATTTCTAGTTCTTACAACAGAGTTAAAAAAAATAAAAATACACACTAAATGATAGGTTAATGCTTAAAAATTTGCAATAAAAAAAATACATATTATATGTTATATGAAAGAAATGGAATAATTTAAAGTTCTCTAGAATTTTCGATTATATACGGGAGCGCAAACGTTGTTACGGCAGATCTATATAATCGAATATTCTAGAGAATTTTAAATTATACCATTACCTTCATATAACATAGTAGTTAGTTTTTTTAAACGAGCTCCTAAAGAATTAAAGAAACAAGTCAAAATAACTCTTAAAATCGATACGGCCCCTTAATAAGCATGATTTATGTTGGAAAAATTTAGTGGTTTACTTAGAAAATTTTCTTGTTTTAAGTGGAATTCAAAATTTTCTACAAGAGAATATATTTTTGTATTTGGTTTTAAAATAAAATAAACACAAAAAATAATCCTCTTTCCGATTCCAAAATGTTTATACATACGTTATTATACCAGTATACTTGGGAAGATCAATTCTCGGTAGTCGGGTTCAATGTTTTTTTCCATTTATCGTAACTACTATTTTTGTTACGATAAATGAAAAAAGGCATTGATTGTTTGCCTTTTTTTACATGGCTATGAAGCGATTTTATGGTTTGATTTACGGAGATAGGTTTCATCCCTATATTAAACAGCCGCGGGCGGAAAACTAGTATGTAGATATAAATTTGTAATTTCAAGTACACAGCTCTATAAATTTTGAATACGACCTAGCATTCTAATGTAGATTTCTTCTCAGCTCTAAATACATATAATTTGCTATTGCCTAAACTTCTTTGCACTACCTTTAAGATGTATAAATCGCTATCGCTTATAACTCGCACCAGCGTCCACAGAACAAGCGAGGGCGGATCCGTCCAAGCGCGTCTCACAATCCATTAGACACGCTGTCGAAGTAAACTGAACCGATCGTCTTTTTGATACAATCGTCTTATTGACGCGACTATTTGTAGAATTGTATCGTAATATCGTTTGGATGCGAGTGTGCACTCGAAGCTTTGGAATTTATTATACCTAATATTATGTGTATTCAATTAACTATAACAATCAGAAATAGGAGGTAGTTAACATACATAATACTAGATTTCCGCCCGCGGCTTCGCCCGCGTTTTCAAAGGAAAACCCGCATAGTTCCCCTTGCCGTGGGATTTCCGGGATAAAACCTATCCTGTGTGTTAATCCAACACACACACACACACACACACACACACATCCTCACAAACATTCGCATTTATAATATTAGTAAGAAGATAATAGTTTGGAATCCCTCTAAAAACATTTCAGTCCGCCCCGGAAAAAAAAATTCGTTAAAAAGTGTTCGAAACTTATACACATAGTATAGTGACAGATAATAATATAATACTACTAGCGGTCCGCCCCGGCTTCGCCCGTGGTACCTACATGTTTAAACTATCCTATCTCTCAAGTTGGATCGAACTGCACATGATGTGCGAATTTTATTATAATCGGTTAAGTGGTTTAGGAGTCCATTGAGGACAAACATTGTGACACGAGATTTATATATATTAAGATTTATAATGAATCATGATAAAAACATTAAATGTATAAACATAATTCAAACGAGAAACATAATATAATTACTCATCGATCTAATGTAATGACGCGAAACTTAATATTATATTCAAGCTTGCTCAATGCTCATATCCTATTTTCCGTCATGTATTAGTTCTGTGAAATTATATATTAATTACACTGATTTAAAACTAATCTATTCAGTATTCAATGTTTTACAAAATATAATTAAATCATGATACATGTTGAATGATTGTATCAACAAAATCTATTTTGATTTATATTGCTATATTGCTATCTTATATATATACTGTATTGCTATCTTTTCGAAGAATCAGAACCAAAGTATTTTTTCCAGTAAGTTAAATATTTCACACGTGTAACCATTTTCCGATGAACTGCGTTTTATATCAATATTATTCAAGTATTTTACCAATACAACTTTATTAATGAGAAAAATTTTCTAAAATTTGTTCGTTTTACTTAGAATGTAAACATTTCAATTAAATTTGCTTCGAATTTTCTGTCATTTTTTTCAGTATATTATTTTGTAGAGTTGTAGATCGCTGCTTAACAGGTGATCGATGCTTTTTAGTTTTTATAGGAAAGAAGTTAGAAGGGCCTTACACATAAAAGAAACATCGATCAATGAAACAGAAATACTTTTTCCCACTAACCTCGAAGGAGTACGTAACGTTTTGTAATAATTTTCCAACGGATTTTATCCTCGCGTAGAATTCAAAACAGTAAGCTTTCAATATCCAAGAAGCGATACCATGTATACACTAAACTTATATCCTCTTAGTCCATACTACACAGCGATCCTTCAAAAGGACCCATCAGCTATCAGCCATAATTCCGACAATGGCCGTAATTTCAGTCGTCCCCGAAATTGGATTGATGCAATTTACCCCAATATAACTGGACTGGGTTCATTGCACGAATTTGTTGTAACTAGTTTTATTCTTTTGATTCGAATGTGAAAATCGCACTCTAAAGTATTGTCAGTTTGTCACTGGTCGAGGAGACTGGGGATTAATGGCAGTTTCAATCATGACTTTATTACAACTAGAGAATGAAGGTTTTGATTGGTGATATCAGACAAATACTTTTAAAGCATTTGTGTATGATTGGTATTTGGTATCTAAGGTCATGTGTAATCATAATAATTTATAAGACTGCCTTTTCAATTGACCAGAAT
>CAJQZM010019679.1:0-16608 GCA_907164665.1 Colias nastes | reverse complement strand
AAATGCAAGGTTAGGGCTAAAAAATGTAACATTTCAATGGATCAAAAATAAAAATAAGTATATATTTTTACCCATAGGCATTACGATGTTATGTATTTGATATTTTTTAATAACGTAAAAAACTGGCATTAGTTCACAGCATCAGCATACCATCCCAAAACCACCCCAAATAAGGTGACGTCTTAATAAATCCCTACATACATTTTAAACACTTAAAACTTTTACCAAATTGTACGCTTGTTACATTGTTGTTAACTTGAAAAATCCGACATCCAAAAAGAAAAAGATCGAGCAATTTAAGAAATTCGAAGATAACAAGTTATATATTATGCATTATCAGCATACGACATGTCCAATGTTAACTTTATTCAAAGTGAAGTAACCGAAATGCCATCGTTATTTTCGTTAAAATGGGGCATAAGTATGCGGTAAAGGGGTATAAAATATTGTCATTCGTGGGACCGCTGTCGATGCGTCGAATTTAAGTTTATTTAAACTGTCACCGGTCTCCCGGGCAAAGGACATCTGATACTTGCTCGAAAGGGCTTTCTTTTTAGTCAGTGTTTACTTGCGTCCGGAAATAAGGTGGTTGTTAAAAGGTTGATTTCTGTGTTGCCGCTTGTAATATACCGCATCTTCATGTGCTTCTTTATGATTGCTTTTCTTTAAGGTCCTAAAAACTGTATCCTCAAATCCTTAATATTTAATAAATCAAACATTTCAAAGTACTTATTGTTTTTCATAATACCTATCCATTATATTAAAATATTATTTTACGCCTTAGACTTTAGTACCTGTATAAAACTTTGGAAAGTTCTAAAAACAATAAATCTTGAGCAAATCTTCTTACTTTGATGCAATGGAAGGCAAATAATTATTCACGTCAAGCCTATCTAAACAAAAGCATTAGCAAGTCTCGCGTAGAGATTTATATCTCAACACGGTTCATTATTTACAAAATACATACATACCTATGATTTTGCAAATATCATCCATGTTAACTTCTATTAAGGAACCTGTTAGCCTCACCTTTATCTTAAAGAGGTAATAGATATAAATACATGCGAGGAGATAGTGCCAAACGATCGGAAATGACCAAGCCAAGCTTTACAGATTAGGTCAAGAAACGGACTCTGGGAGTTAATGATAGGCAGATAGCCTACAGAATTGAATGTACTAATTATTTTCAAGCAATACACTATTCTAGATCAGATAAAGCAGAACTAAGATACGGCAAACTTATTTGCATACATTCCAGACCGCCTGTCGGACATCTTAACATTTTTTGGTGCATTTAACGACTGGACAATGGGGTCTGAGTGATCAAAGCGCCATAAATACGAACCCCACGCATTTACATACAATCTGCTCGACAGTTGATCTGTGGGGACGTGAATGGTCGAAATGGTTCACTATTCACTAAATATTTCCCCGGTTAGCCGTGCACCTGAACATTGTAAAACGAAAATAAAATGCTAAGCATTTCTTACATGGATACGTCTGTGTAAACTTTGCAGTTGTTTTATACTATACTTATACGCAAAGTTCTACAACGCCGATAAAAAAGCCTCTTAATTTGCTTTTTGCGGTAAACTTTTTATCTCTTTCGAAATAGAGAAGATAACTACTTATTATCGTCTATATAGTCGGTGTATAAATTGAAAGAGGTACTTATTGCAATCGTTCAGTTTTAAATATTAGATTTTATGTTTTTACATCGACATTCCTTTGTTATTTATCCGGCAGTTTTTTGCACGTCCGTTCGTGACACTAAGGTCACGGTGACTTTATGTTAAAATTCAATTTTGTATAATATCAGCAAAATTACCAGTAAAAAACAAAAGTTGAGACGTTCATCCCAAAGGTGATTCAATGCAATTACCTACACGGGAGGACATAAAACTGCTTGCTAATACGTAGATCCAATTATGCGGTAGTCGTATAATGCTCTTGAGAGGAGGATTTCGAGTATGATTGATAAGCTGTGATTCCTCTATATATCGTAAAACAGCGTGGGTGTTCACTAAATATTCAAACCACTATTGCCTCATGAGAAATGTCAGCTTCCGAAACGATACGACAAAAAATAATGGGACTTTAAAAATCCGTCTCGCTTTTTTGCTTTGGACAATGATACTCAAATTCGCATTTATGTAGGTACGTTACCTCATTATTATTTCGAGTCTAATGGACGATGACGCCGCACAGAAGATCAAAGACACAGCGATATTTAATAACATATTAGTCTCAGAGATATTTTATGTACTTACCCGCAGTGGACTGGATTATAATAAATTGCGTCGATACTCGTATATGCAATTTTGTAGATAACGAAAACTCTTAAACATCCAAGATTGCCATTAATGGGGTAACTAAACATAAAATTTTATTGATTTTATAAATAAACGAGTACGCATTTTCAGTAAGCTTTTAATCGGCTTAAATTATTGCACCGATTTACGTAAAAATATTTTTTGATTTCGTTGGGTATGCCATAAAACATGTTGTAAAAATCTCTTATTAAGCCAATTAATTTTTATTTGTTTAAGGTAATTAAATACAGTACTAAAATATTTTTTTATTTAGGTCGTGGGTCAAGAATTACTGGCTGCAGGACAGTATCAAGCAGCAGTGACAGTGCTGGAAGCGGCTCTAAGAATCGGATCATGCTCATTAAAACTAAGGTTAGTTACATTTGCCACTTTCATAAAAACAACATCAAAAAGTGCGTTTATTGGAAATGTTAATATTTAAAAATGTTTAAGCTATTTCCTGGTATTTCTTAATTTGTCTAAATCTCGAGTATTTTGCAGAAAATAGCAAGCTTTAGGTACCTAGTCATCTAATTTGTTAGGCGTTGGTTTATATAATTAATAATTTTCATAAAAACACTTTATAGCAAAAAAATTAAAGCAAATAATATCGATAGACTCACCTATTGTTTGTTTTTATGAAGCCGCAAGTGGTCACCGATACATAAAACAATTAACCCGAAAGCTTCATTTACCGCAGCCATCGATCAAAATCACGGCCCTAATCCTTTCGCACATCACTTGACCGCTATGTAGAACCATTTAATTTATAATTTAGCGAACCCTCGCCGTGAGATATCCTGTTTCAGATTAATCTTAACAATTTCACACCTTACCACTATACCTTTCAAAGCCCTAATAGGAGGAAGACAAATGACTTACACAACATTCATTAATGGTACATTATTATTTTTAATCAACGAACCCTTGCAACATGACAGTGAAATAATATGTACTTAGCGGATGCTTATCTGTGGCGGAATTTCGACATTTTGATTTATACTTTCTCAGACGATTGCGGTTAAAGAAATTTCGCGATTGGATGTAGCCGCTTTTAAACACGAAGAAGATTCATTCGTTATATACCTAAATTGCAGTATTTTATAAACAGTTTGAAATCAATATCCGCCAACACATACCAGCGCGACGTAATAAATATAATCTCTCTCATATGTGGCCTAAGACCTGTGGTACTACATTATAATCCGAGTTACACTAGGTAATTTCCTTGTAGAATCTTATACGTTGATGATTACCTAGTATATCCGACAAATACCTGAAAATCATAATACATAATAAAAACTCGATCTAATAAAGTTACTGTGGCTTTGTTGATTTCCTTAACAGGGGTAATCATAGCTCTTGCGAACGCAATATGCAATTATATCGATTCGAGTGCACTGAGGGTGTAGTTTGCGATCAGTTAATGTTTACCCCACTACCGAAAAATAGCGATATAATCAGTGGGCATAAAAGTACCGTCCGTAGTCTATGGCATTGTAACAAGCAGATACGCTGTATTCAAGATGTTCTGATTTACGACTACGATAAATAAAATAAGCACTTACTGGCATAAACTTGTAGAACTATGAAATTTTAGTCATAGTTGAACGATGATATTTTTACATTGATATATGTTTACCTACCACAAGAATATAATCATGATATGTACATACATACACAAATATATACACATCTTTAATGTAGTGCCTTTTAAGCCTTTAATACCATCTCCAATTGAAGTAGTTTAGGCCCCTACCTGTCGAGGCAAGTGACGACGTCAAACTCGCGCATCGCGCCGAAACCCACACCTCTTCATGATCTTATCTCAATTTGATGGATCGAATTCGTATCGATACCTTATTCTGTACTCGAGCGAGAGAAATCTCTTTAACTGTATAAATACGGACATTTATTTTTGATCCTTATCGATATGAGATTATTTGTGACTGATGATAGCCTATAAAGGAAGTATCGTAATACAGAATATCTATAATGGATAATAAAAGCAGTGACGTGTGTAGTAATATTACTTTGTTATGTCGTTGATCCCATTCTATGTAATGTACAGAAACACGATACCAAATGAACTTTGAAAGCTATATAAATAAGAGTGGAACGAATATCTTGCAACACTTAATATTTTAATAACGTTACAACAACACGCTACACGTATAAGTAAATAGGCATCGTAAATCTCATATAATCTCATCAAACTGACACGAGCAAGCGAATTCCATTAATCCTCTAGTTACTTAGTCGTTACATCAATTCAGGGAATAGGTTTTATTAGCCACTATCATCAACAGAACAACCAACGAATAATGACTATGGAGATTGTCTGCACTGCAATTATTACATTATTAAGCGAAAATAGTAAAATTTATGATCTCAGATGCAGTTAGGCTGAATCGAGAATAACTAGATAGTAATTCATCTTCATATTTCAAAAGTTTTATTATTCGATCAACACTTGCGGTTGAAACGTATTTCGAATTCAGTTTTACTAACCTTAGCTCTAGAAACAATCGTGTTTTATAGCTATACGTGATACTCAGTTAAATTACACAAAGCTTGCCAATCTGCCTTACGTTTCGTTGATATTTATTTAGTTTTGCATTGAAAACGAAAAGTTTCAAAAATCCTATTCTTATAGATTCGACAGTTTAGACAGCATTAAAAACAATTCCAAAATCCATGCCTTGTCCATCCTTGGCCGTGATAACATAAAACATGTCCACAGGGGTTCAGTGTTCAGCGCATTATCATCAGCTCACTGGGCGTTGAGCAAACTCGACGCGGCCATCAACTACATGCAGCAGGATCTCGCCGTGGCCAAGTCGCTCGGGGACACGGCGGGCGAGTGCAGGGCGCACGGCAACCTGGGCGCGGCGTACTTCAGCCAAGGGTCGTATAAGGACGCCCTTACTGCGCATAGATACCAACTCGTGTTGGCTATGAAGTGTAAGGTAAGATATTCATGTGTTTTGCAGAGATTTTTATGTGAGAGCAAGCAAAGGGGAAGGTGGGCGGCCACTTGATGGTAAATGGTCATCGCCGCCCATAAACACTAGTAACACCAATGTGTGCAGAGATTTCAGATGAAAGCATAATTTCCTTTTTTATTTTACATATTTGTCAAATGACTATGTAGGTATTTCTCTAAAAAAACACTTATTTCAATTCAAATTTATTTTCTCGAAGAAGGAAAGGATTTACTTAAACGTGAGCTAAAATGTAATGAATATACCGATCACAAGATGGAAACATTACAAATTATGTTCGCACTCCTAACTACTAATTAAAATAATATTATAAAGTATAACTGCTATCAAATAATAAGAAATGCCAAGATGCCTTGAAGCGAAAATCGGACACACCCATACGAACATATCTCAAACAAGAGCCAACAAAAGGCAGGATACTTATTTACATAACATAAACAACAAAGCCTTTGATTTGTACGAACAAATGAAATATCATAATATAAATATAATCCCAAGAGAGTTGTAATATTAAACGCGGCGCAGCACTCGCTTATTTAATTTTGCATAGGAATTCAATCCCCGACCGTGACCCTGCCTCGTGGTTGTTTTTTAACTTTCGTCCAATTATAAGATGTGGTTTTATTCGTAAAGTAATCTTGTGTACCTACTTTGTATTCAGTCTTAAGGAAAGATTAAACGAGATAAGGTATTAATAAATCTTTATTTTCTGGTAGTTTTATGTCATGCATTTAGATATGCACTATGTATAAGCATGGGAGAGTAGTAAAGCAAGGAATATTTTAATGTTTATAGATGGCCGTATCTATGTTTGATTTTATGGCTTTTTAAGTGCTTTAATATGTATTGGAGACATTTATAGTCTGTATAACATTATACGGATTACATAATTGGAAGAAAGTTATTTTCTATTTTTATAATTTACATTTTTGGAAATCCTTTTTGGATATAAAATATTACAGATAGATACAATAAAAAGCAAGCGACGCTTTTTAGAAATATATCTGGTTACGCTTGCAATTAACCGTGAATTCAAGTCAAAAGCTAAGGTAATATTGCTTAGTTTAAAAAAATATCCTATCCTCATTAGTTAAGTTTTTCTTCGTATTCAGTCATCTTCAATTTGATTCCCTATTTAAGTGTTTTCACGGTGTTTTGCTGATTGTTGTGCTGTACCTACATATAAAATAAGAGTTGAAAAAATCGTATTCTATTTAAAGTTACCATCACATAAATCACCAGCTGCTATGTATTCCTATTTTGTAGACCAGCATAAGTTAATCGAGTACAACGTATTCATTAAAAAATCTGCCAAGCTCAGTGTTTACGATAGTGTGAATAGTTTTCTTTAAACTTAGCACTTTTACATATCTGGTTTTGCTATAACCGGTGCCCGTATTACACGTCCTCTAATAGTCAAACCACTTCTTATTAAAGCCTTCAAGCGCCGCGGGTATGTAATGTTAATTTGCAGTTAACGTAGCTATGAGAGTCCCTGTTGTGAAAGTGATAACTAATTATGCAACGCTAAAGCTGCATTATGAAATGGTACTGCATGGGTGCAATCACTGATTCCAATTACCTATGGAATACGTGCTTATAGACCTTAAATAGACCTTAGGAAACATGCATGGTAAAATATTGAATCAAGATATGATCACTTCATTTTCAAATGATGCTGCAATTTTAAACGATCTCATAATTTAGGTATAGTATGGATTTAATCTGACTGCATTGCATACCCTACGACCTACCAATTTAAAAAAAAAAATTCAACGACGTCCTATCTTAAGAAAGACGTAAAGCAGTGACTTAGATATTTTGGGTGAAATTTCGTACAATCAGGTATCGTCTGTTTATATTAAATTAAATTAATCCACAAATAAGTAACCCGTAGACGCGTATAGAAATTGTACTAAGGACACATAAAAAAAACGAGTTATGTGAAGTAAAATAAATAGCTCAAGTTTTATTGCCAAGTACAATGTGAACAGTATCCACATATGGAACAATCTGTGGAACAAATACTCGTAAAAATATTTTACGCGTTCCAACCGAATGGCGACCGACAAAAACTCAAAGTAACCGAGAAATGGTAGCGGAGGTGAGGATTTGTCAGTAACATGATATTTTTATAATCGAAACTGACTTTGAAAAAACTATATGAAAGGGTTCAATTTACAGATTTATTCAACTTTATACCGCTTAATATTTGACACCTTTTTGTTTTACGGCGCAAGAAATCAATGCTCGCGTTATGGATGCTCCAGTAAATATTTATAAGATGAACTGCGCGAATTCGATTTTGAAGAAAAGCCATAAATGGATGACCGATGAATTTAAGTACTCTACTAAATTTTGTAATAAATTTTTATAATAAATTTCGTTTAATGGTTCTTTGAACACTACCCATAAACAAATTTTGCGTTTAACCACTAATATTAAAAATGATATCGATGTTTACACAATAATATGCTCACATCGACAAAGGTTTGATTATGTAAAGTTTACATTATCTGTGAATACGAAGCGATGCCGACTAGTCACTAGATGAAACCGCGAATAATTTGACAGTAACATGTGAGGTAACTGAGCTTCATTAACGGATGCCTTGAATAACCCGTCGCGCAGGTGCTATCTGAGCTGGGATTCGAATTGCCCGTCAAAGATTAAAGGGATTACGCTATAGAAGGGAATTTGTGGCGATGTTCGTCTAGCCTCGATAATTAGTTTTGTAGTCAGAATGATTAAAGCTTCGATACACTCGCTATCTAGGATTTCACAATTGAAAGCGCGTTAGGATTATTGAAACGACCGCGATTCCCGTCGCGTCGCTAACATGAGTCAGTGAACTAATCAAATGATTCTTTATACGACATAATTAAATTAACAATTATTAAAATACTCCATTATAAAAATATTAATAAGTGCGCTATAGCAGTATCAGAATAAAATTTTCAAACAAGTTCAATCAAATTAACTACCAATTTGCAATAACTAAAATCAAAGTGAAAATAGAACACATACATCAAAAATTCTAAAGCAATAAATATATCGATACTTACCGTTCCGAGATTCCAGTTATTCGTAAATGAATATTCATAAATCGAGAATTCCACGCTATGAGCTATTTGTATTTTAATATTCAAAACCATATTATATCCACAATTTAACCGCAAAATTAAATTTATTGGAATTATTAGATACTTTTATCAATCATTGACCTATCACTGGTGTTATGATGATAAACAATTTTATATTATTATTTATTTATTGATTTATCTTTATACAGTTATATCATATTAATAATTATTTAACGGCTATTATATACAGTGAGATAATAACATATTACATAGGTAGGTGAGTGAAGCCAATTAATCGTTAAAAAAGTTGCAAAATACAAGCAGTATTCTATTATACAACGCACGATATCGCATTGTCTACAAATAACACCCGACGTAACAAGGTGCACAAAAGGAAATATAATAAAGGTTTATAAACGCAAACTTCATTCAAGTAGCCTCTATTTATTGTAACCACCAGGAACGCGCAGAAACGGCTTCGCAGTGCGCGGAATGCAATGTGACCTGACAGAACCTCAAGTTCAAGAAAGCCCAAACTATTATAGTTGGAAAACGTCCAACAGAGATCGAGTCAATATGTAAATCACAACGTTATCGTATCATGTTGCACATACTTAATTAGTTAGATCGCTGCAACCCGACTGACTTGCTAGTAGGTACAGTCCCGACGGGCTTTTAATGTCGATATCGGCTTATCGACTTATATTCATCGTCGGCAATTAAAGCAAAAAGTAATCGTAATAGGAATTGATTACGAACTTATTCAGACGACAAAGTTATGTCATTTACGATTTCGTTTTATTATATGCCCGGCGCGAATTGTAGACTATTTTATATTGCAATGCATGTTACAATGTGCTTCGGATGTAGAATTGCATTATTTAATCGCTTAGCACACCATATACATAATGAAATAGTTTTGATAATATGAAAATTGAATTTCGAGAACTTTCATGGTAATCTCCAGTGCAAACAGTTATTGTTGAAGTTCATGCAAAATTAGTGATGCACCGTTAATAAATGTTATATGCTAATTTATCTACGTTGAATACGATGCAAGTAACCTTGACAGCGTATCTCTATCTCGTTTGAATAAATTTATTTAAACAAAAAATATATCGATACAAATCTCACATCACTAACTCATTTCATCGAGACAAAGACCCTATTGGCGGTCCGTCGTCAGATATTTTTTCCTTTTGTCATCCATTTCCTTAGTGAAAAGGATGCGCCGCATTCTAATCGGCCCTTTATTTGTTTTTAATTCCTTTTGTTTGCTCTCAGTCGACAGAGCATTGAATTTTAAGTGATTTTTGGAAATATTCAACATAGAATGTGTTTTTGTTATATCCATTTTGAAATTTAATATTAAATCAATGTGGGGTGATCTGGAATACATTAGTTTAGAAAATTTTAATGTTATAGTTTTATGTAGAATATTTTAATAAAATGTTCATTTCTATAGAGTAAATAAATACCTATTTACAATGCAAATCGAGAAAGTGATTCGAAAGCTCAAATATAGAGCTGTTTTGGTTAATTAAATGTGAAATTGATAAATTGCAAGACTGAAGTTTCGCCAAACTTCATCGATTACTCATCTAGGTACATCCCGTTGAAAGTTTTGTATGGGGAATTTTATTGTAGTATAACCTGGATCTTACGACCTACTTTGATACATCCAATCTTATGAAAGCATTATATTTAATTATATTCGGCAATATTTACAGGTTTCTTTAAAAAAATAATTTATAACATAATATAATTAACACTACAAAATGTTTTTCTCAGTACATTATTTCACTCAATTCAAATACATACCTAATCATTTCATTTTATAAAAAAAATCCTACAACATAATTATAGAGGTTTATTTTAATAAATCAGTCTTAGTCGTGTTAATCAAAGGTCGATATTTAATCAAAAATCAGTCTATAAATTGACAAACTTCTACTTGTGCCAGAAAAATGCATTGTCGCTGATCGCTGTCATTTTTAATAAATTGTGACTGGTAAACGAGCATTTAACCTTTAAGTACCTACCTATTATCGTTAAATAAACAATGTGGAAAGATGTCAATTACCATGTAATGGGACAAAAAATAAATAAAATTTGCAGGACACCCAGGCCGCGGCCGCAGCCCTGACCTCCCTGGGGCACGTCTACACTGCTATCGGCGACTATCCCAATGCGCTGGCGAGCCACAAACAATGCGTACAGCTAGTTAAACAAATGGGCGATAGATTACAAGAGGCCAGGGAGATAGGGAATGTCGGCGCTGTTTACTTGGCTATGGGGGAATTTGATTCAGCCGTGGATTGTCATACGCAGCACTTGCGGCTCGCGAGGCGGCTCGGCGATCAGGTAGGCTGGATGTTTTGCTAGTTCGGTATGTGTTAACACCTTAGATTTATGTAACTGGCTTTTACTGAATGTCTGTTTGTGTTTAATATATTATATCCATGGCTTTATACTAAACTAGCTTCCGCCCACGACTTTGTACGTGCATCCCCGTTTTTCCCCGTTCCCGCAAGAATTTCGGGAAATCCTTTCTTAGCGGATGCCTACGTCCTAACATCTACCTGCATGCCAAATTTCAGCCCGATACGTCCAGTGGTTTGGGTTGTGCGTTGATAGATCACTATATCAGTCACCTTTGAGTTTTATATATATAGATAGAGGACTTTATTCACTATCAATGACGCGAAATAAATATGAATTAGCTATCATGGGCTAATGCTATTATTTTTGCAATAACATCTTAAGGAGTCACCGCCCTTTTCACCCAATAGATCATGGATGTACCTATCCATATGAAACTTGGCACAGAAGCAACACATATTCATAGAATCGGCTCAAATTACAATTCGTTGAACTTGTACATAAGTAATGCTGTACAGATACATTATAAATGACCTTAATCTAACTAATGGTATTTCAGGTTGAAGAAGCCCGAGCATATTCAAATCTAGGTTCCTCGTATCATTATAGGAGAAACTTCTCGCAAGCTATCGCTTATCACGAAAACGTGCTTAGGATAGCCCAGAATTTAGGAGATAGAGCTATCGAAGCAAGAGCGTACGCGGGTCTTGGGCATGCTGCAAGGTAACGGAAATTTTGTACATTTGATAACTGTTCATTCAATGTACCGAACGAATTGCATATAAACTATAAACTATAAAGTAATAAAAACTAGTAGAATTATTTGAATAACATTAAAGAACATATTTTTCCAATTATTTTTACTTTAACTTTTTTAATTTAACTAGTAGAATTATTTATATAGATTTTTTAATGGCATTAAATACTTCAAAATATATAAAAATATTTATTATAATCACAGATTATAATAGTATTGTTTAATTATAGCATGAAAACTTTTTGTGACCAAAGAGGTCAAACAAAATAGTGTATGGAAAAGTTGCTAGCCGCTTAGAAAAGAGACGAGCGCTGGCAATAAAAACAATATAAAAAAGCGGCAAACGCGCAGAAAAAGAGAAAGTTTTTAAAACAGTGGGAATGAATTATTGAATTGAAATTTCTGCGCTATTAATAAAGATGATAAATAAAACATAATGATTTTATATTTTAATTAATTTTATTATTGTTCTAGATTAATGTTCCAGACTAGAATCGTTATAGTTCTTTCACTTCATTCTGAATTCAATTAAGTTGTCTCGCATTGTATATTTATTTATGTTTAAAGTTTAAAATATCTGTTTTCTATTTCTTGTTTATAGATGCGCAGGAGACTATGCACAAGCGAAAAAATGGCACGAAAGGCAATTGGATGTAGCTCTCGCTGCAAGAGACAAGGTATTATAATAATATTATTATAATAATTATTTTTTTTTTCTACAATAATTATTTTCTTGTCATTATTTTTACTCAGGTAATTTTTTCGAATTTTTATTAAGATTTTATTTATTACATATAAAGGTGAGCCGTTTTTCGAATATATATCAAATCATTAGCAGAAAAATCTCATTTAATGTATTTAAATCAACAGGTTGGCGAAGGCCGTGCCTGTTCAAACCTAGGCATTGTATACCAGTTGCTCGGGGAACATGACGCAGCGCTCAAATTGCATCAAGCTCATTTATCTATAGCCAGACAGCTACAGGTTTGTTATTTACATTAATTACAATAAAATGCTAATAAACTATAATGGTTCCATAAATTAATGTTTTTTCACAAATTGTAAACAAAAAAGTCAATTCAAATGGCAGTTATAGACTAATTAGAAATTTAAGATTATCAATTAATTCATTTCAGATGTATAATTTATTTCTAGATGATGTTGTTTGTAGTTGATACCTATTATACAATTTTATTTCATCACAAAAACGTAATAAGATATCATGTATCACAAATTCTAAAAATCAATAAAATGAACGGCGACTTTTTTATTTTCTAAGCTATTGCATAGCTTCTATCGCGGGCCTTGAACGCGGGGACCGAATCGAGAAATTCCGTAACGAAAAAACCTCACGCACTCCACTCCGACGGGCGGAGGTGTGGCTTGAAGGCATAGCATGCAATAGCTTTACCGTGGCAGTCCCCGAGTGCCACACGTCGTTTTTTTTTTAATTAAAATTTTTATTTCTAGGATAAAGCCGGTATGGGTAGAGCATACGGCAACATTGGTAACGCATATTCCTCCGCGGGGTTCTACGAACAAGCGATCAAGTACCACAAACAAGAACTGACGATATCTAAAGAGGTGCACGATAGAAGTTCAGAAGCATCTACGCATGGGAACTTGGCGGTTGCGTATCAGGCACTAGGTGCTCATGATATGGCGCTGTTCCATTATAGAGCTCATTTGGGTAAGTTTATTTACTTTCTATATAATGATAAATAAAATTTCTTTAGCGTATTCCCTTTTAAAAATATGCCAGTTCATAAACTCATTAACAAATCGTCAATCTCCCGTATGGTAAAAAAACGGATGCTAATCTACTATTCAGTTTCAGAAATATCATAATTGAATATTATAATCAGTAAAATGCAGCAAAATTTATTCCAAATATTTCCTCTAGGCATAGCTCGTGAACTAAAAGACGCAGCAGGTGAAGCGTGTGCTCTCCTCAACTTGGGCAACTGTTTATCATCAAGAGGAGAATTTGCTCAAGCGGTTCCATACTATGAGCAGCATCTCATGCTGTCGCAGGAACTTGGTGACGTCACTGCGGAAGCTAAGGCTTGCCATTTTTTGGGATATGCGCATTACTGTTTGGGGAATTATAGAGAGGCTGTAAGGTGAGATATTAATTCAATTCAATTTAAATCTATTATATGAACTACATTAATGTCAAATTATGTGATGATTTTTACTTTGAACGTACTCAATAGTTTACTTTTGTTTTTATCCCAGATACTACGATCAAGACCTATCACTTGCCAAAGATTTACAAGATAAAATGAATATGGGTAGGGCTTATTGTAACTTGGGGCTAGCACATCTAGCTCTAGGTAATTTAGAAACAGCTCTCGAGTGTCAAAAATACTTCCTAGCTATAGCCCATATGACGCAACATTTGCAAGGAAAGTTCAGAGCTTTGGGCAACATTGGAGATGTTCTGATAAAAATGGGAGATGTTGAAGAAGCGGTTAAAATGTACCAACGGCAACTTGGATTTGCGAGACAGGTGAATAATGTTTTATTAGCCTTACTTAGTTGAGTGTTTTTTATCAGTTAGTAGATAAATACCTAGGTTCTTTTCATTGTTGGAACTTATAATATCAGAAAGTTTCGTGAGATACATCACTCATGCTTCAGTAAAATTTTAACATTATCCAAATAAGTTAACTAATAATAAGTTTTAATTGAATGAAATTTTCAATTGATTATAAATTTATAAACAAACAATCAATTATTCCAATTAATTGCAGGCACGAGATCGTTCACTAGAAGCAGCAGCGTGCGGCGCTCTGGGTCTCGCTAGAAGACTGCAGCGGAGACTTGACGCTGCTTTAGGACATCATACTCAGGTAACCTATTCATAATTAATTCTTTATTCTTTATTCTTTATTTTTCCAAAACAAGTAATTTACAGGTATGTATACCCAAAACATTACAAGGCAGTTTACTACTACAGACTAAAATTACATCATTTTTTATAACTAAGAAAGAACAAAATAATCTTTTTAAATTTATATAAACTTAAACAAAATATATCGCATTCATTGCTGTGAGCGAGCATGTCATTGAGCAGCTTTATTCCTCGTATAAGGGGAGCATTCCTACCACTCTTCGTTCGCCCTCCCGACTGGACGGTGAACAAATCGCGAAGGCGTCGCAGGCCCACGTCCAGAGGACTTATACCAGAGGATTAATAGTAATAATAGCCATTTATTCAAAGTCTTCCCTGAAATAATGAAAAAAAAAAGATATATTATTGATACATACATAAGTCATAACAAATCAATGTCTGGTGCAATAAGATTATAAATTTTGGTTGTTTGTAGGAACTTACTCTGCGTCAAGAAGCGGGTGATGCAGCTGGAGAAGCTAGAGCTCATTCTCATCTCGGAGCGGTCCATATGGCACTCGGACATTACTCACACGCAGCCCGATGTTATAGGGTAAGCTACTTATTCCAATATAATACAAAATTGTAGAATAAAATAATTATTCTATTTTCAATAAGATCTTTATTTTTGATAATTTTACACAATCTATGTTTATAATTTATTTCCTTTTTTTGTACTGTAATATGCAATAAGAATTATTATATATTTGGATTAACAATACAGGAGCAACTAGAAAGAGCACAAGAATTACAAGACTGCGCGTTAGAAGCGCAGGCGTACGGCAATCTGGGTATTGCTAAATTGAACATGGGACACTATGAAGATGCCATTGGCTACTTAGAACAGGTGAGAGATCAAATAAATTTAACACTGAGTTTTTGCTTAAAACTTCAATAATAGATATTGTTATCATGTCAATTTTTTTAATAATTTATTAAATCTAAAAATTCATCACAATTTTAAAATTTCCTTACTTCCAGCAACTAGCAATCCTCGAGCGAGTGAACACACCGACATGCCAACTAGACAAGGCCCGAGCACTTGGCTCACTAGGCGACTGTTATGATGCTCTCGGTGACCCGGATGAAGCTGTGAAGTATCATGAGCAGCATCTTGCAGCTGCTCTTAAACTGAATAATGCGCGGGAACAGGAAAGAGCGTATAGAGGACTTGGGTTGAGTCACAAGTAAGTTATTCTTCTATTATAAATAATTAAACGGTGGATTTGGTGGTTTACTGTATAAAATGCTATCAGATATTATTATATATTATAGTGTTGCGTTTAGAAACTTCAGCATTGCATCAATTTTTTTTATACAATTAATTACCTTATTATGATTTTGGTTATATCTGCATCAGAAGACGGAATCTTTTTCCTTGATTAATATAATTTTAACATCATGCGAAACTTTTCAGTACTATTAAATTGAATGAAGCCTTTTACAATGCAAGAGCCAAGAATACGATCGTTATTTAAAATTGTTTTTCATATTTTGCTAACAACATAAAAAAAATTATATTTATTTTAGGTCCGTGGGTAATCTACAACAAGCACTAGTATGTCTAGAGAAGCGACTAGTAGTATCACACGAGCTGGGAATGCCAGAAGCAAAGGCTCAAGCGTATGGAGAACTTGGCGCTTTACATATCGCACTGAATAATTTAGAGCAAGCTGTATCTTGCTTGGAACACCAGAAAAATATTGCAAAGTACGTTTTATTTCATTACAGTATGGTAGAGTTGATCAGAAAAAGAACCTAACGAAATGTAAAGCTACCTAATTAATTAAAAATTACTCAAATAATTATCACAATTACATGTTTTTGTTGAAGTGAAACTTCTTTAGGCGCCTTCAGAATAAAATTTCAAGGTCGCGTCATGGCAATACCGTCACGTTATAGAGTAAGGCGACGATCTAAACATCCGATCTGATACTCAAATTAAAAAACCTAATAATTTAAAAATATTGATTTCTTTGTCAAACTATTAATTTCTAACATCAATACTATGACTAATTTAATTTTCATACATCAGGGAGTTAAACAATCAAATAATGGAAGCGGAAGCGTGTCACTCGCTGGGCGTCGCGCACCAGGCGCTCGGTGAACACGCCGCCGCCATCAGACATCACAGGACTGAGCTCGAATTGGCTCATAGACTGGGACTTACTCA